>JAOXYA010092749.1:0-11050 GCA_028565675.1 Sorex palustris
GGGAATGTGCACTGGTGGAGGGATGGGTGTTTGATCATTGTGTGATTGTAACCCAAACATGAAAGCTTGTAACTATAAAATATATATATACAAAAAAATTAAATTAAAATAATTTTTAAAAAACTGGGGGTGCTGTGCACGGCAAACACCCTACCTGTTGTGCTATTGCTAGCTCCATCTGGAAGACGGGGCAATAAATACTTGGGGGATGGTGTCTGAACCTCTCTGGCCTCACCCCCATCCCCCACTCTGCTCTAACCGTATCCTCTCCTGATCTTTCTCTCTCTTACACGCTCTCTCTCCTCTCCCAGCCCAGATCTCACACACGCAACTTTATTTTTGCTGTCTTGTTGCACTGCCCATTGAAGCTGACCACCAGGACACGCGGCTGCTTCACCCAAAGGCGAAGCCCTTTGTCAAACACTCAGTCACCCAACTTCAACATGTGTGCCTCAGGCAGTGCTCTTGGTGGCCCTCGGCCCCTGGGTCCTCCCTTTCTTCCTCAGATCCCAGGAGCGGCCACCCTGCATGTCCGTGAGGATGTGATGAAGTCATGGGCGGAAATCCCGGAGCACAGTCCCTGGCCCATGGGCACCCATGAGCGAATGGCAGCTGTCACTCTGATTGCATAACTCGGTAATTAATCTATAACGGTAATAAACTTCACTCCCTCCCTCTGGGCTCCCACCTGGCTCCCTAAGCCTCTCTGGGAGGTGACTCCCACGGCAGACCTCCTGTGAGAAGTTAACAGGTCCTGTGAAAAGGGTCTGGGCCATCCCAGAACCTTTGGGAGCCCAGGTAAGACAAGCAGTTGGGGTCCAGCAGAGGCAAGACCTCTGGGAAGGGGTGGGGAGGGCCGGGGAGACAGGACAGCGGGAAGGCACTTGCCTTGCAGGCAGTTCCCCCCCCAACACACAAACACACACACACAAAGGACACTGGTACCTCATGCCATCCCCTAAGAACTAGCCAGTACCACCCCAAGGACTGAACCAGGAGCAGCCCCCAAGTCAGTGTGGATGTCCCCCACTGAAGAGTGGGTGGGAAGAGTCTAGGGGTTTCCAAGTCGTCTGCTGCTGGGGGGACTCCCTGAGCACAGGGTTGGCTGTCCCCCTGGTCTGGCTGGGGTCTGGCCTTGCTCTCCCCTCTTCCTAGGCTGTAGCAACTGGCCAGGGCTGGCCTCCTGGGGCCTCCCCCGCCAGCCAGGCAGTGCCACGGGCCCCGAGGCTGGCTCAGCCACGCGGGGGCACAGGGCCCAGATGGAACCCATTAGACCAGGCCAGGAGCTGGTTCCATCTCACTATCCAGAGAGTGGAGGGTTTGTTTTGACGGCCTTAAAAAGTGCAGGCTTTAGGGCCTGAGAATTGGGAGCCCCCAGCGCCCTAGAGGACCCAGGGACCAAGAGGTAGGGTGGGAGGGAACAGGAAGATGGTGCAGACTCCTTCTGGCTCTTGGCCCCCTTCTCTGTCCTAGGGGTGCAGCCCTGCTCCCCCAGACCACTTGCTTGCTTGTTGGGGGTGGGTGGGGAGTCCGCTGGGCGTTGGCTGACTCCTAGGGGGACCTTCTCTGCAGCCCTTCCGGGCAGAGACAGTGGTCCTGGGCTTCCACCTGAGGAGAGGCTGTGACTTGTCCAAGGTCACGGGGCTGATGTTTGGCATCTGGGTCTGGATTCCATACATATTCAGGGGACGCCAAGGCCACCAAGTGACCACAGGGGGACAAGGGGAGGGCGGGGGGAGCAGCCTGAGTCACTGCAAGGAGCTCTCGGAAGACGGAGCCGCAGCCTCTCCAGAGGTCAGACCTGCCCCCCAACCTCTAGGAGCTGCTTCTCCTGAGTCACCGGCCCTGACCTCAGCCGCCCCAGGCAGCGGTCCCCCCAGGTCAGAGCCGAGTTGACCTTGGTGGGAGGGAGAGTCTGTGCGCCCTGGGCTGCTGCCAAGGCCTCCTGGAATGAAAGAGAACCTTGTCCTGCGCCACACAGGGCCCATTCTCCGAGATCGCGCCTGTCCCACCGGCCCCGAGGCCCAGGACCTGGTCCCTCTGCGGCGGCCATTCAGTCTCTCGCCCAGAAGTGCATCCGTGGCCCGCGGCGGGGCAGGGTCGACGAAGGCCTGAGCCCAGAGATGCTCTTTGCAGTTGTCAAAAAACAGAGGCTCAGGGAACCCGGAACTCCCTCCAGGGCCGCCCCCTGACGACCCAAAGGCCATGCCTGTCCCTCTCAGTCCAGGCCTCAGCCTGGTGACCAGAGTCCCTGCCCGGCCTTGTGGTCACCTCCAGGGCCCAGATCCCCACCCCCCGCCCCCCGCCCAACCCGCAGCCAAGGCTGGCCAGGTTCTCCACTTCCAACGCTTCAGCTGTCCAGTCTGAGGGAGCTGAACCCATGCGGGCTGGGGAGTGGCCTGGCCACCGGCGGGCTCAGCAGCAGCTGGAGGCTGTCTCGGGGGTGGCTGCTGAGTGGAGACGCTTTCTGCTCTCAGAGGAAGAGCGGCCAGACAGTCCAGCTGAGCTGCCCAGATGCCCCGGAGCCCTGGGCCCGCTGAGGGAGAGGAGGCTGCCCGGACCAGGAGGCAGAGATGCACAAGTACCTCCACAGTGTGTGGGCTGGGTATAGCCCTGAGGGGCTTCTCCTGGGAGGGAGGGAGGGAGGGAGGGAGGGAGGGAGAGAGAGAGAGAGAGAGGAACCACCTCACACCCGTCAGCCACCCGTCATCCTTCCCAGCCTCCTTCATGAACAGGGAGCCTCACCTCAGCCAACCCTGGGCTCTGGGTCCCACAAGAGCCGCCCAGCCAAGTGCAGGACCTCTGTCTTTGGATCCCTTGTTCCCTACCTCTTAGGACACAGACTCTTGGGACTGTACCCAGGTGTGAAATCCCAGAGGAACTAGAGGAAACGCCAGCTGGAGGTCTCAAGGGGAATCAGAGCAGCGGGCTCTGGCACAGCTCAGGGTGGCGGGTCCTGGAAGATCTTCCCCAGAGCCCCCCACTTGCCTCGCCACTCATATGGAGTTTTGGGGGTCTCCTGAGACCTGGAGAAATGGGTGAGCCTAGGGATGGGGGTGGGAGAGGGAGATTAGGTTCAAGCTCTGCTCCTGGGAACTAATAATATAAGGTAGTTTTCCAAAAAAATATTGGATTCTCTCTTGCTTCTTATTCTCTCAGAGGATTGATTTCAAGAGTCAGCCTCTTTTCCGGGTTGAACTATCGCAAGGGTTCAATGACGTTATCCAAGCTAAGGGATGCAAAGATAAGCAAATGGGACTGCATGAAGCTAAGAAGCTTCTGCATCCCCAAGAAAATGATGATCAGAATAGAAAGACACCCCACAGACTGAGAGAGGATATTTATCCATCACTCATATGCTAAAGGGTTACTACCAAGATATATAAAGCACTGATAGAACTTTCCAAATATAATAAAACAACTGATCCCATCAAAAAATGGAGGAAGGTGATAAAAATTTCCTCAAAGAAGACATACAAATCACCAAAAAGTATATGGAAATAATGCTCTACATCACCTACCATCAGGAAAATGTAAGTTAAAACAATTAGATGTCACCTCATGCCAATGAGACTGGCACACATCACAAAAAACAAAAACAACCAGCACTGGTGAGGATGGTGGGGGTGGGGGTCCGGGAGAGACCCTCCTTCACTGCTGCTGGGAATGTTGTTGACTGGTCCAGCCTTTTGGGAAAACAATATGGACACTTCTCCAAAAACAAGGAACTGAGCTCCCACATGACTCAGCAATTCTGCTTCTTGGAATTTACCCCAAAGACCCAAAAACACTATTCAGAAAAAAAAAAAAACCAACAACCAAGCATCAGCATGCCTATGTTCAGTGTAGCACTTTTCACAGTCGCCCAAATCTGGAAACAGCTCAAGTGTCCAAGAACAGATGACTGGGTAAAGAAACTATGTACATACACACAATGGAATACTGCTCGGCTGTAAGAAAAGAGAAAACCATGCTGCTGTGTGGGTGGATTTGGAGAGCCTCATGCTGAGGGAAATTATTCAGGAGAGGAGCAGACACAGAGTGATGTCTGTCATGATATATGGAGTATTAAAAAAAAAAAACATGGGGCTGGAGAGATAGCACAGCGGGTAGGGCGTTTGCCTTGCACGAGGCCAACCCCGGGGCAATTCCCAGCATCCCATATGGTCCCCTGAGCACCACCAGGAGTAACTCTTGAGTGCAGAGCCAGGAGTAACCCCTGAGCATCGCCAGGTGTGACCCAAAAAGCAAAAAAAAAAAAATTATAAGTTAGTTCACAATATTTGATTACAGTTAATGTTCAAATACCAATCCCACCACCATTACACCTTCCCACCACCAAATTCAATTTGGGATGTTTCCATCCCAAGACCCAATCCATCTCCCAAAACACAAACGAAAGAATATATTTTGTATTGTCTGTTATGAAGAATTGAATGAACATACTTACAAAAAAGTATTCATATAGGAAACAGTGTGAAGATTGTTCTATTTTGGCAGGAGCCATTAAGAGATTCTATAGGATATCACTAACATAACACGGGATTCTTTCTCTTCCTTTTTGACGTTGGTGCAGGCCCAGGGGCTCACACAAGCCGTGAAGGGGCTTTAGCCCTCAGCCACATCCCCCCTCCAGCTCCTGGGGATTTAACCCACAGTGGGCGTGGGGAGGTGCACCTCTGTGGCCAAGGTGGGCTCTGCCTCCCCCTGCTCTGCCCGCGGGTCCTTTTCTCTCTGCATCATGGTCCCCGTCTCTAGGACCAGCCTGTGGCAGCTCCCAGCCTCAGAGTGACACAAACTCGGGCAGCCCAAAACGAGCCCGAGGAAGGACCTCCCAGCCCCACGGGGAAGCAGAGGGCCACGCGGCTCTGGGGCCAGTTCTGTAGAGAGCCAGAGAGGATGAAGGCTCCACTGTTTTTTCCCAAGGGACGTTCCTTGGGTGCATGTGGAACAGACACCCGCTTCAGTGACCATCCCTCATCTCCCCCCACCCAGGGATCTTTAATGAGCCCCTGCGACATTTGTCTGTCCACGGGGCTGTCATCTACACTGCTGGGAGGAGTCACATACCCTGGATCCCACAAAGAGATGGTATGGGCCCCCCACCCTCACCCATAAAGGGACAGGAAGTGGGCCTGGGAGCAGGAGGGAGGGGCTTCTTTGCTTGGCCAAGGAAAGATGCTTCCAAGGAAGGGTGTGGCTTTGTGTCCTGCCTCCCCCCAGGGTGACTGCGTGTACTCATGTATAGCATGCACATTTGTGTGCACAGGTGTGTGTGTGTGTGTGTGTGTGTGTGTGAGAGAGAGAGAGAGAGAGAGAGAGAGAGAGAGAGAGACTGCATGGGCATGTACATGCATGGATATGTGTGGATGTGTACTCGCCTGTGTGTACGAGCAAGGTCACAAACCTGCACACTGAGATCCAATGGGGTCCAACACCGCTCTGCTAGTGAGACCCTTTTGCTGCTCCTCACTCCTGCCCCTGGTTCTGTTCCGTAAACTCTTTTCTTGGTGGACCGCCTCCGACCCAACACCCCATTCCTGTTGGTGGTGGCAGTGAAAGGAGAGTTTGAGGACAGTGAGACGCTCTGTGTGGCGGTGGGGGTGTAGGAGGGACCCCAGAAGGGAAGAAAACGGCATGTAAGGAATGAGTGGGGGTCCTGAGGTACCTTATTGAGTAGCTCTGTCTTTTTAGAGGGGATTTTAGAGACCCTAGGTCTTTCTCTGTTTGAAAATGATTGTTTGTTTGCTTTGCTTTTGGGGGCACGTTCGGTGATGTTCAGGGGTTACTCTTGGCTCTGCACTCATGAATTACTCCTGGCGGTGCTTGGGGAACCATATGGGATGCTGGGAATCTAACCCAAGTTGGCCATGTGTAAGGCAAATGCCCTACCTGCTGTACTATTGCTGTTTTGAAAAACTTT
The DNA here is from genome assembly GCA_028565675.1 of Sorex palustris. Taxonomy (NCBI): domain Eukaryota; kingdom Metazoa; phylum Chordata; class Mammalia; order Eulipotyphla; family Soricidae; genus Sorex; species Sorex palustris. The sequence goes on from JAOXYA010092749.1 coordinate 5,924, forward strand.
TTAATTTTCATTTATTTATTTGTTTGTTTGTTTTTTTGGGGTCACACCCAGCGATGCTCAGAAGTTACTCCTGGCTCTGCACCTAGGAATCACTCCTCGCAGTGCTTGGGGAACCATATAGAGTGCCAGGGATCAAACCAGGGTCTGCCGAGTACAAGACAAACGCCCTACCTGCTGTGCTATCGCTCCGGCCTTTTTTTTTTCTTTTTGTGTCACACCCGGCGATGCTCAGGGGTTACTCCTGGCTTTGCACTCAGGAACCACTCCTGGCGGTGTTTGGGAGACCATATGGACTGCTGGGAATCAAACCCGGGTCGGCCGCATGCAAGGCAAACGCCCTACCCACTGCACTATTGCTTCAGCCCCTTATTTATTTATTTTTAAAATATTTTATTATTGTGGGGCTGGAGCAATAGGACAGCAGGTAGGACATTTGCCTTGCATGCAGCCAACCCGGGTTCAATTCCCAGCATGAGCCTGGAGTATCCCCTGTACAATGCCAGGTATGACCCAAAAAGCAAAAGAAAGAAAGGAAGAAAGGAAGGAAGGAAGGAAGGAAGGAAGGAAGGAAGGAAGGAAGAAAGAAACAAAGAAACAAAGAAAGAAAGAAAGAAAGAAAGAAAGAAAGAAAGAAAGAAAGAAAGAAAGATTTTATCACTGAATCACTGTGAGATAGACCCTTAACAAAGCTGTTCATTATTAGGTTTCAGGCATATAGTCTTCCAACACCCCTCCCTCCACCAGTGTACGTGTCCCAGCACCAGTGTCCCCAGGTTCCCTCCCATCACCCTCCACCCCCACCCTCCACAGCCTGCCGAGGGAGAAATCCCTGAGCACTTCCAGGCATTGCCCCAAACCAGCCAGCCTCAGCTACACCAGGATCCACCTGCTCCTCCCGCTACCCCTTAGTGAGAACCTGACAAGGAATTAAACCTGAGAACCTCTGACACTTCATTCTAGAAGGTTCCTGACCCTCAAAAGCCAGGACTGATCTGCTACCATGGAAACACTGCTGAGGTGGCACTGGGGCTGAGACCAGGGGCCCAAGCATGTCTCAGGCAGCCTTTCCAGACTTCTGAATTGCTTTAATGCCACTGAATCAGAGGCAGTTTATTACAGCACTGAAACCTTCTGTCCTTCAGAATGGCCCTGCTGGGACGCTCAGCCGCACCTTTGAGAAGCATCTGAAAGTTCATCCTGTGCTACTGTGGGTACACATCTGGCTCTTTCTGGAGCATCACTTCACGTGACTTAGTTACCATGGCACTTGTTAGTGCTGAGTGGCCTTCATCTAGCACAAGACTCTCTACGGAAACGCTTTTGAAAAGGGGAATGATAAACTGTGTTTGTTTTTGTTTAAGACGACGACCTTGAATGTCTCAACAGACTGAATGATATACATAAAATATAAACACTCTGACAATGGGTCATGATTGTTTTCCAGAAGCTTAAAGCAGAAGTTTTCAACCTTTTCCCACCTGTGGACCAGTTAGGCCCATAAGCAGTTAGATCATTGGTTTCAAGCACACCTGCTGGGCTGAGAGTGTGAGCTATCTTGGGCTGGAGAGATCCTGGTTTGATCACCAGCACTCCAGGGTTCCTGAGCACTGCAGGGAGCAACCCCCAAGCATTGAGCTGGGAGGAGTTCTGTGTACTGCCATGGGTGGCCCCTCAACCAAAATAAATACAAAAATAAATAAACCTTGGGTTTGGAGCGATAGCACAGCAGGCAGGGCATTTGCCTTGCACGCCCGGCCGACCGGGATTCGATTCCCAGCATCCCATATGGTTCCCCAAGCACTGCCAGGGGTAATTCCTGAGTGCATGAGCCAGGAGTAACCCCTGAGCATTGCCGAGTGTTACCCAAAAGAGCAAAATAAATAAATAAATAAATAAATACCAAAGGCTGGAGAGATGGCCAGCAGTTGAGGCATGCGTATCACATGGCCAGCCCAGTTCTATTCCTGGCACCACATGATCCCCTGAGCATTGTTGGAGGCAGCCCGGAGACGCCCAGTACATTTGGGGCTACTTGGATCTCCCCAGCACTACAGGGCACGAGCCTCAGGTCAAGGCATTAGCCAAGAACTGCCAGTGGAGCCCCCGGATCTCCAGAGGACCATATGGGAGACCCCCAAATAAATAAGGAAACAAAATGTAGATGTTTCTATTTTCAGTAACTCTTGATTATTACATAGTTACTGTCTTTATAGTTAAAAGCCTCTTTGGAGGGATCAGAGCTATATAGTACAGTGGGTATGGTGTTTGTCTTGCAGACAGCTGACCTGGGTTCGATCCCCAGCATCCCAGTTAGTCCCCCAAGCTCCACCAGGAGTAATTCCTGAGGGCAGAATCAGGAGTGAATCCTGAGCATCTCTCAGTGGGGCCAAACTAACAAAAGCAAAGTAATAGTAACAACAACAACAACAACAACAACAAAATAAGCCTCTTTAGAGTTTAGGACTGGTTGGTTAAAATGGAGTCAACCATTAAAAATGGTATCAATTTCGATTTTATTTATTTTAGCTTAAAATATATAATCACATGGCTGGAAAGAGAGTACAAGGGGTAAGGCAAGTTGCCTTCTCCCCTAGGACCACATGGCCCTCTGAGCACCAGTGGGGGTGATCTCTGAGTACAGAGCTAGGAATAAGCCCTGGACAAAGCTGGATATGCCCCCATCCCCTGCCTCCAACAAACAAACAAACATGTAATCATTCACCTGCAAGTATGAGTCCCTCAGTCATTCTTGCATAAACAACATACAGACGTCATTGATAATCTTATCTTAGACTCATAAAATGGTGCGAGTTTCCTCTAAAAGTTAAAGATCACCTGAATTCCACCTCTGCATATGTACAAGAATGAAAATCAGGGGCTAAGCTGATACCTGCCCCATTATAGGTGAGAATCGTGAGAAATTATAAGAAAGTGGAAACAGATCCAGTATCCACTGAAAGTCTAAGAAATTGTACGACTACTACCTCCCTCTCTCATTGTTCCATCTAAAGAAAAGAATAAGATTTTGATAGATGTTACTTGAATAGGCCTTGAAAGCATAATAAATGAAATAAATCAGACAAGGAGGGAAGACTCATTTGCTTCCATTTATATAAACTCCTAACCCCTACCGTAGACAAACGCCAGGGGCTGTGGAAAGGGCAACGGGAGTGATTACTTCATGTACAGAGTTTATGTTGTGGGGGATGACAAAATGTTTTGGCTTTAGATAGTGATGACATTCACACAACACTCATTACTGAATTGTACACTTAAAAATGGTTAAAATAAGAAGCACTCATATATTTTACCACAATCAAAAAAGTCATAAAATTCAAAACCTATTTTCTGAATCTATTTCAGTACAATCACCTAAAGGTGAGTGAAAATGTGTTTTTGCAGAAATCTCTTTACCAAAGTGTTATTTCAATTATAGTCTAAGAGAACTTGAAAGGTTACCAGTAGGTAATTTTCTTTCAAAGTCATGTATGTCTAAATGATGGACTTTTGGGCACAAATCATGTTTACTAAGAGAGTTTTGCTGATATGGAGACTTTCCTAGAATGTTAAACTCAAAAAGGCAGATTAATATTGTGATCAGAGATGAATATGTCCTTATTGATGTTATCACTGCATCGCTGTAATCCTGTTGTTCATCGATTGCCTTGAACAACAGGCACCAGTAACGTCTCCTTCGTCCTAGCCCTGAGATTTTAGAAAGTGCCACATTCGAGGCTCTTTCAGGGTCAGGAGAAGGAGACCCATATTGATGTTATGAAGAACTAAAATGCTGGAGGAAATGTTCCACACACAGGTCTGGAGACCTAGGGCAGGGTTTTGAGTGTCTTTCTGTTAAGTCACACTCAGCTGTGCTAGTTCAAATCCCCAAGGTCCGTAAGTGCTTCACCTGATCTGAGACGTTCTGCTGGTTAAGCCAGGGCATTCTGCTATAGGACATTCTGCTGTCTGTAATTCTTGTGATCACACATGATGTCTTATTTACACACACACACACACACACACACACACACACACACACACCTTATTTACTATAATTCTTGTGATAGCAAATGATGTTTTATTTGTTGTTGTTGTTTTTGGGCCACACTCCTCGCTCTGCACTCAGGAATCTCTCCTGACAGGGTACCATTTGGGATGCCAGGGATCGAACCCGGGTTGGTTGCATGCTAGGCAATGGCTTACCTGCTGTACTATCACTCCAGCCCCAAGCAAGTGATTTCTAATGGTACCATTGCTGGATGTGTGTGTGTGAGCACTACAAAATGGGTGTAATCCCCAGCAAATGTCACAACTAAATAATGTGCATGCGCAGAAGGCTCAACCTTTAACAACATGTTAGTAATCTCTTACAGAAGGGTTTATTGGCCGCTGGGTGAAGTACAACAATCTTCACGCACTTTCCTCTAAGGAAACTTTTTTTGATCATTTTCAGTGGTTTTTCATAACAAACAATACAAAATAAATGATTTCGGTTCTGCTTTGGGGCAGGGGTTAGGGTTCGGGATGGAAACTCCCGAATGGTGGTTGCTGGGAAGGTATAATGGTGGTGGGATTGGTGTTCGAATATTGAATGTAATCAAATATTGTGAACTACTTTATAAAAATAAAATAAAATTAAAAAAAATAATGTGCATGTGACACTGTCAGGAAGTGTGAGTGCTGGGGGCAGGTGTGGGATCTATCACAACCACCCTAGGCAGCAAGGCGGCATGTGCGTCAACCAAGAGAGGGACCCCTGAACACCTACGTAAACCTCACAACCAGGGAAGGAAGGGAAGAGAAATGTTTAAAAATCCTAAATGATGGCGTTGGAGAGATAGCTCAGAGGTTAAGTCACTTTCCTGGCAAGCAGCCGGCCCCAGGTTCAATCCCTGTCAGCACATGTGGTGCTCTGACATACACCAATGCTGTGTGGCCAACAAACAAATAAAACCAAAAACACCAAAATGAATAAAAAAAAGAGTAGCAGAAGTTGAATCTAGATCATCAGATAAAAAGTCACCCTCTCGAGTACCAAATAAAGGGTGTTTGGAGGATCCTCCCAGAAGGGGAGATGCAAGTGAAAGTAGACTATGGACTGAACATGTTTGCCACTCAATGCCTCTT
>JAOXYA010092756.1:0-11050 GCA_028565675.1 Sorex palustris
ACATATACACACACACACACATACACACACACACATATTAGCATGAAACTAACATCCATGACCAGGGAAAAACGAGGCTAGGAATCTGGTCAATGGTTGGAAATTACCACAAGGGTGTGGGGAGTGGAAGGCAGTTAAGATAGAGGAGGGTCCTTTATGACAACAATAGTTGGCAATGATCACCCTGGACAAGAACTGAGCGTTGAAAGCAGGTAAAGGGACATACGTGATAACCTTTCAAGCATCGGTACTGCAAACCATAATGCCCAAAAGGAGAGAGAGAAGAGGTGCCTGCCATAGAGACAGGCTGGGGTAGAGGGTGGTTTTGCAGGGGGGAGGGGGAGGGGGACAAGAAAACCAGAGACCCTGGTGCTGGGAAATTACAGTGGTGGCGGGATGGGTATTGGTACACTGTATGACTGAAACTGAATCATGAACAGCTTTGCAATGCTCTATCTCACGGTGATTCAATAAAAATAAAAATTAAAAGACAAGAAAAGAATTGTATGCCTCAACTGGCCTTATCATGGTGGGCAGATGGGGTGTTGGGGTGGGGGGGGCAGAGACAATCACACGCCCTGGTGGGGGGTGTGGGGTTGGGAGGTTGTGCGCGTGAAACCCTGCCATGAATAGTTCTGTCACACTGCCATAAACAGTTTCCCCTCTCATACGCCCCCTGAGGAACATAAGGACCTGCCATGCCCTTCCGCCAAGGAACTGGCTGTGGAGACAGCACCGAGTTAGCAGAACAGGGAGCAAACGGAAACCGAGCTGCCCGAGTGGCCAGCAGCCGAGCCAACAGACTGTCCTCACCGACTGAACAGGGACATTTAAAAAGCAAGGATGCTGGGGCTGGAGCGATAGCACAGCAGGGAGGGTATTTGCCTTGCACATGGCCGACCTGGGTTCGAGTCCCAGCATCCCATATGGTCCCCCGAGCAGGAGTAATTCCTGAGATCAGAGCCAGGCGTAACCCCTGTGCATCGCCGGGTGTGACACATGGTCGCCCCCTCCTCTCGTAACCTGGGTGCGTCACGGGGAGGGGAAGCAGCTGTACACCACCAAGGCCATCTCCTCAAGCACCATGGACTTATCTGTGACCCCCCCCCCCAAAGAATACGCAGGGTGACATTTATCTCCCACCTACTGTGGACTCGACTGGCCCGAGCATTCTGAAGTTCTAGAATAGGCACTAGCAGTTTTCTAAGGGTTTCGGGCTTTGGTGAACAAGGGCGAGGACCACCATCACTGAGGATGCTGGCCGGCTTCTCATCCCTCCTAAGAGATAGGAGGAGCTGCAGAGCAGGTGACAAAGGCGACTCCGTTATTATTAACTTCCCCTCGGACTCTGATTTACGCGGTAAGAAAGTTCCGCTTTCCCCCCTAAGTTGATAAGGGCGTCCCTCCCACAGGTGACTGGAGAGGTCGCAAGTCCCAAATGAAGGCAGCAGTCACGGGGGCTTGCTGTCCTGAATCGGCCCCCACAGCCCCACTGACCGTGCACAGGGAGATTCCCCATCTCTGCCTTCTCCCCACCCCCTCCCAGAGGCACTTACGGAAGCATGAGAGAAGATGGGAAAGCAGGAGAGACTGGCAGGAGTCCCGGTTGCTATGGCAGCGAGGAACTGAATGCCAGAGCTCGGGAAACTGATCAGGAGCCTGGGAATCAGGTAGACATCGCAGCGCCCCACCTGTCCTGCTGATTGCTCCCTTTCATCCGCAATTCAGCTCTCCCCTCGAGGCCTTATATTTCAATCCCTTCAGCCTGCAGAAGTGGGGCGGAGGCGCTAGAATGACAGGGGCGGGGAAGTGCGGAGGGAACCTGGGGAGGGAGTGGACATCAGGCAGAGAGCTGTGGAAGCCGGGGGTTTGACAGATGCTGTTTTAGAGGCCACGAACCTTCTAAATCCAGGGGACAGATTTAGCCAAAGGCATGGTGGACCAGGGTGAAGGGCCAGTATTTTAAAAAATAAATCTCGATTTCAAGGCTTGGGAAAGAGTCGGATCTGCTGATGTGCGGAACAGCAGGGCAAATATGTGCGTTGGCTAGGTCACTCCAGCGTGCCTTCCTTCGAGAGGGGGAGGGAGCACTCGAGGAACTGCGAGGCTCTGGAGGACAGGGCAGATCGAGGGCCTGGAAGCACTGAGGAATGATGGAGAGCACGGCCCCACCTCGGGGTTGCAGCCCCCTCCCTGACTCAGGCACCCCGCGAGGCTCTTCCTGACTCATCAGATGAGAGGCTGGCAGTCCCCAGGCCCGGGCGCGCAGGGTCTGTTCTGGGACTCGGACACCAGCACGTGAACGGAAGCGTTTAAGTGGAAAGCTGCAAGATACGACCTGCCCTGCATTCGGCTGCGAAGCAGGAGCCTGAAACCGAGTCCTAAAAGGCTAGAAGTGATCGGGCGCTTTTTCCCCTTGGCAGTTCTGGAGCTCTGAGAGGGCCCCAGTGCACTGGAGTGGCGGCCAGCAGGCATTCCTGAGCTGGAGCCTGGGATGTGCCTGCCTGATAAAATACTTGATTAGATAAGCATCACTGAGGCATGAGGGAGGGAGCTGCCTCCAGAGAGGCTGTTTATGGAGCAGCAATACATATTAACGAGGATGTCTTCCAAGAGAAACATAAAACAAGGTGATGTATCGATCAGCTGCCAAAAAAATAAAATAAAATAAAATAAAAAGCAGTAACTAGCCTGAGGCTTGAAGGAGTACAGCCATTATTTCCCCAAGGGGTGAGGACTAGAAATTCACCAAGTTGGTATACAGGGCAACTTGATGCAGTGTAACTATTACAAACAGAAACAATTAAGCCACTGGAGCCTGAGGATAGCAGGTATGGCGTTTGGCTCACAGACACAGCCAGCCTGGGTTTGATTCCCAACATATCATAAGGTTCCCCTGAGCTCTAGCAAGAGTGATTCCTGAGTGCAAAGCCCGGAGTAACCTCCCCACACCAATGCTGAATGTGACCCCAAAAACAAAAAAAAAAACCCACCAAACAAAACCCAGGAAGTCAGTCACTTGCCCACGCGTGGCAGCCATTGTGTGGTCCATCAACGAACACTGACTTTCCAGAGTTCTGAGTGTTTGGAAAGGAGGCATTCGTGCACTGTACTGAAGAATCCACGGCCCCTTCCGGACGAGAGCAAGCAAGAGTTTTGCACATTAAGAGGAGGAAGACAGAAAACTCCAACTAGGCAAGAACGGCACATAAGCTCTGCCATGTTAACCTGCACTAGAAGATTAGACACGCGGGGTTCCCAGCAACTGGGACAATTCTCGGCCAGCCTCCTCATTCTCAACGATGCTCCCCCTGAAAACCTATTAGAGGGGCTGGAGCGATAGTACAGCACAGGGAGGGAGCTTGCCTGGCACACAGCCGACCCGGCTTTAATCCCTGGCACCCCATAGGGTCCCCTGAGCCTACCAGGAGTGTGCCCTGGGTACAGGGGCAAGTATGCCCTTAAAACAACAACAACAACAACTTACTAGAAAGATTTCAAAGGGATTTTTCAAAGAAGGGGAGATAACAGCAATACAATTTTGGAAGAAAGAAAAAAGTGGGAAAAAGAAGATCCATTCTGGTTTTGGTTTTTGTGGGTTTGTGTTTTTTTTTTTTTTTTTGCTTTTTTGGGTCACATCCAGCTATGCTCAGGGCTTCCTCCTTGCTCTGCACTCAGGACTTACTCCTGGCAGTGCTCAAGGGACCCTATAGGATGCCGGGGATCGAACCCAAGTCGGCCACATGCAAGGTAAATGATCCCCGCTGTGCTATCGCTCCCGCTCTGATCCATTCTGTGATACACTGTGGGATTCCTTAAAACATCAGGGCACTGGCCAGTCCGGGTACCTTCCGAAGTGGACAGGAATGGTGAAGTTACATACAAGTGGGGGGCAAGCTCAAGGCGTAAGTGAATCCTTAGATGGTTTGGGGGGAGGGGTGTCATGTGACATGTGGGTCTCTGAACAGCTGGCGCGAAAGTCATGAGAGTCACCAAGGAGGAAGGACGGCATGTACTGAATGCCAGTACCTCACAAAGGGTGCAGCGGGGCACTTCCAAACAAACAGCCCTGGGGGCCTGGAGGCCACAGTCAGGGTTATGCAAGCATCAGACCAGATGGTGAGATCCTAGAACTCAGGGATCCAGTGCTCCTGGGCCCTGCAGTGTCAGGCTTCAGCACCCTCTGAGCTCTCTGCAGTCCCTGAGTCCTCTGCTCTGATCCCATTTAACTGGCCTGGGGTCTGGGGTGTGTATCCTTCAGTGAAACCAACAAACAAAAACAAAATGAAGGGCTGAAGCGATAGCACAGCAGGTAGGGCATTTGCCCTGCACGTGGCCAACCCGGGTGTGATTCCCAGTATCCCATAGGGTCCCCTGAGCACTGCCGGGAGGAATTCCTGAGTGCAGAGCCAGGAGGAACCCTTGAGCATCACCGGGTGTGACCCAAAAAGCAGAATAATAATAATAATAATTTAAAAATGAAGTCATGACACATGCACATACATGGATGGCCATGGAGTGTCATGCTGAGTGAAGTGAGTCAGAGGGAGGGGAACAGACACAGAATGATCACACTCACTTGCAGAATTAAAAAAAAAAAAATCTGAGAATAATCCCCGCGGACAGAAGGAACCAGGGCAGATAGGAAGATTGCCCTGAGCTGGGGGCAGGGCAGTGAGGACAGAGAGTGGGAAATGACCACTCTGGACAAGAACTGAGTGCTGGAAGGAGGGAAAGGGCTACACCTGATAACCTGTCGGTATTGTAAATGACAGAGCATAGGAGGAGAGAGGGAGTAGGGGGGAGAACGGAAGTGACTGTCATAAGCTGGAATAGAGAAGGGACCACTAAGAAAATGATGGCTTGAGGAACCAGTCAGAATGGGAGATGTGTGCAGAAAGTAGATAAAGGACCAAACATGATAACCTCTCAGTATCTATACTGCAAACCATAATGCCCAAAGTAGAGAGAGTATGGGGAATTGTCTGCCATGGAGGCAGTGGGAGGGTGGGAAGGGGGGGTATACTGTGGATATTGGTGGTGGGGAATGTGCACTGGTGGAGGGATGGGCGTTTGATCATTGTGTGATTTTAACCCAAACATGAAAGCTTATAACTATCTCACGGTTATTCAATAAAATTAAAAAAAAAAAGAAAAGTGTCTGCCATAGAGGACTCAGGAGCGAAAGGGGACCACTGGTGGCAGGAAATAGACACTGGTGAAGGGACAGCTGTTGGGTCCTTGTGTGACTGAACAACTCTGTAACTGTGTATCTCCTGGGGATTCGATACAAACCAACCCCCAAACACAGGTCCACCTTTCGGGGGACCAGCCTGCTCTAAGACACCCCTAAAGGGCCCGATCACACGCGCCCACCCACTCAGCGCACTGAAGGACCCTGTGACGCCTTCGACCATCCCCCAGCCAAGCACTTGTGTTTTTCTCCTACTTTGATCCCATGATTCCCTGTACTGTGGAGAGTCAGGGACAGCACTGAGGACTGGGTCAGTCACTGTGCCACTGTACCAGGGCATCACATGCTCAGAAGCAGTGCTAGGGACCATGGGGACGTGGGCCAGTACCAGCACTGAGCCCGGAGCCTCGCGAGGAAGGGGCTCTCTCACCGAGCCACACACATCCCGTGGCCCCGACGGGCATCTTTGAGAACCTGAGAGACGCGACGAATAGGAAGAAAAAAGAAAAAGGAATCTGGAAAACACGAAGGGAGTTCATTCCTGTGCCCCCTTGAGGGCAGCTGCAGCCCTCGGGAGACAGTGGACATGAGACTGCAGGGAAAGTGGGCAGCGGGAAGGAGCCTGTGATGAGAAGTGAGGAGCAGAGTTTCCAAATGCTCCGAGGATGGGCAGAGCAACGGAGAAAATGAAGAAAAGCAAAACAGGAGCAACTGTGTGGGACCTACTGGAAGAATGCTAGGGAGCCAAGAGCCATACAGAAAGGGGTCCTGAGAGGACGCGGGCGCCCTGCCACCAGGGCCCCGTGTGGGCTGCAGTCCCAGGGGACAGAGGCTGCATGGACAGGGACGAGGCACTTGCCCCTCTCCCCCACTGCATGTGGCCAAGCCCAGTCTGGCCTCAGCACACACACGGGAACCCAAAGCACCCCCCAAGGGTCCCCTAGTCCCATCTTGCTGTGGCCCAAACCATCATCATCCCCCAAAGAAAACGTTCCTCGAGGCACCAGTAACCAGGAAGCCCCAGAAGACAGACACTAGGAACTAGGAAGGGAAAACCATCTGTATCAAGCCCAGAACTCTATATTCAAACTTTCAAGCTGATACATGGGAGAGAGACATTTTTAAACACACCAAGCCTTCTCACATGGATTGAGTCTTTCAAGCTGAAAAGAAATGGGGTCAAGGTGTTCGGCAGATTTCTTGCGGCTGGGGGAGGGGCGAGCTGCACACAGAGCGGGGGAGAAGGTGCTCTGAGGACCAGCAGGGTGGGGGATGGGGACAGAGGAATGTGCCCAAGAGCTTTCCTGCTCTGCCCACTGCAAAGGGGCCCAGGTGCCCGGGGAGCAGCCTTCTAGGCATGAGGTCCTAAGGACCTTTCCCCACTGAATGCCTGGTCCTGACCAGGGCAGGGAAGAAAGGCTGGATGAGCCTGGAGTCCCCTGCAGGGCCAAAGGAAGTATTCAGGTCAGAGACAGGTCTCAGAGGACACAGACTAGCCTGCAGGCCAGCCCCACAACAGGAGGTATCACAGCCAAGCCATGATGGCAATGGAGTCCTACTGAAGCCACAGAGTCTACATCTTACTGCACGCACACACGCACAGACATCAACACACACATATGCACACATGCAAACATGTACACGCATGCACGCACACATGTACACACGTGCACGCATACGCATACACACACACAGTCCTCAAATCACTGGAGAGTTGTGGCTTACTCAGACAAGGATCATCAGGGAATCCTTCAACATTGGGGGTGGGGAGGTGTTGCACCAAAGGCAACATGGTGGGGAGCAACGGAGCCCCTGCTGGAGAGCAGCCCCCTCACCCCGAGCAGGAAGGGCACCATCAGCGGGAAGAGGGGGGCTCCGTGCCCTCCTGTGTGACTCCTCAGCTGAGGCCACAGTGTTTGGTGCCGGTTTCCTGCCCGCTGTGCACAGCCATCAACCTGATCCCCGGGAAAGGGACAGCCCCAGGTGGGGAGGAAAGAAGACCCTCACCAAACCGGCTCCAAAATCCCAACGTCAACAGCATGCGAGAGAAAAGCTGGCGAGCTGCAATGCAAGACCAGTCCTGGACTGGTAGGAGCTGGTAAAAGAGCCGGTCTATGGTAAAAGAACGAGTATATGGTAAAAGAACTAGTACATGGTATCTGGTAAAAAGAGCTGGTACATGGTATCCGGTAAAAGAGCTGCTATCTGGTATATGGTAAAAGAGGGGTCTATGGTATCTGGTGAAAGAGCTGGTATATGGGAGGGCAGTTAATACCATGAGCGATGAGTCAAGACTTCAGTACAGACATTATCCCACTATTACCTTCCAAATTTTGAGAACAACATTGTGCCTTGATACAAATCATCATTAGGGAGCATTAGGGAGCAGAGAGGACACCTGCACCCTGCTTCTTGGAAGGCCGGGTGGGGCAAGGGATTGGCGGGGAGTAGGGCTCGCAGAGGTGCCAAGCAAATGGGGCCCGATGTTAAGTAAGGGCTGATCTGGAGGAAGACGGTTCCCCGGACACTTCTAACACTCCTCTTACCACTTGCCTGTAATTATTTCAAAATCATAAGTGAAAGCCCAAGGTGTTTTTACTTATTCAATACTCCTCCATGTCTTAAAATTCTTAGGTCATGTCAGATTCCCAGTCCATTTCTAAGGGTTATGATTACTGGGTAAAGATAGACAAGTATCGGGCCCTGGAGGGGGCAGCTCATTCCTGAGCAGGGGCGGGGACGGAGGGAGGGGAGGGCTGAGCTCAGGCTCTGGAACAGTACCCTGGTCCAGCCTGCCCGGCCAGCAGTTCAGGCTCCCCTTGTCTCCGCAGACGAGAACTGCAGGGACCGCTACTACAACTGCAACGTGGTGGTGCAGGCGCGCTTGTGCGTGTACAGCTACTACCAGACGGCGTGCTGTGCCTCCTGCACGCGGGCCGGCCGGCGCCCTGGGTTCCTGGGCCGCAGATAACCCCGCCACCTGCGTCACCATGGACCCCGGATCCCCTCCTGGGCCTGGCCCCTCTCCGCGGCTGCCAACCTTCACGCCGCTGTGCAGAGCCTCGGAGTCTGGCCCAGCGCCTGAACCCTGCTGTCCCCCAGCCGGCCAGGGCTTCCTCTCGTTTGCCAGACGCAGGATCCTTGTACCCCACAGAGCGTCCAGGGTTTGTGGGTGCGTTCCTGAGGCCCACGCATTTGACCTCCGACACCCCGGTCTGGAGGCAGGAAACGAAAATCTCCGTTTTACTTGCAAGGCAACTGAGACCCCACCTTCAGTGGCAGTATTGAGCCCCCCGCCCTGAATGCCTGGACAGGATTTGCCAACCCACTCAGTTATTTCCAAGTCTGCTCCTGTGCAACAAGGCCCCCGCCCCCAGCCAGAGACCCTTAGAGGGACTGTCCCAGTCGCAGGTGACAGTCTCCATTCTCCTGGGACATGGGCACCCCTGATCCCCGTGAGCTCTGCACCAAGGTCCCTTGGCCATGGAAGCGTCAATCCAGCTGACCCAGCACCGCTGCTCTGTGAGCGCCACCCAGCCTCCCTCTATCAGACTGTTCGCCCGCCTCAACCAGTGGAAAGTCCAACCCAGACCTGCCAGCCAGGACAACTTCAGAGTTTATTTGCGAATCTCCCTTGGGTTTTTCTGCCCCGTGGGATGGTTTCCTGTGTCACTGAGTATACTTGCCTCCCCCATACCTCACTGCCCAGGATATCCCTTGGGGCTCAGCACCAAGACCTGCGTGATCCTTGCAACGGGGATTGAAGGTGGTTACTTCCCTGCCCCTAACTCTAACAGGACAGGCAGGGGAGAAACCCCCAAGGAAAGTGTTGCTGGGTGATTTCCAGCTAACAATCTGTGTGCACAGGGACAAAGCTGCTGGCTGTGGTCACCACCTTCTGCTTCGTGCTGGGCTTTTGGAAGTTCTTTGTTCTTTCTCTGGGGTTTTCTAGAAAGCACCAGACACCACTTCCCCAAGGCAACCCCATCTCTCACGATTGGTGCAGATGAGCAACTGGTACAGATATGCCAGCCACCCCACCCCACCCCCAAGCTATGCAGCCCAGCCTGGGATGTGCTCTCCGAGCAACCCTCTCCCTTTCACCCCATTCTTTCTCCTATTTTTTGTCACAAACATGAGCGTTTCCTGCGTGTGGCTTCTCCCAGAGCCACAGAGGAGACTCGGAAGAGATTTCTTTATGTACTGAAGGACAGAGAAGAGACCAGGCTGACTGCAACCTGGGGTCAGAGAAAGCATTCCCACTTCCTGCTGCCCTGTGGGTCATCCTGCCTGTGGGCTCATCCTTAAAACAACCCAGAGTCTTTCTCTGTGAGGAGCAATTCTGGGTCCTTCCAACCCCTGATTGGTAGGGCAGGGTTGTGTCCTACCTCTGACAGTGTCCTGTGGTTCCCAGCATTAACCCTACCTTTCTCTCAAAGAACAATGGGCCACCCAGGTGAATGGCCATCCTGACCCTTGTAGAATTTCCTGGGAGTAAATTCTTATTTTCTGGTGGGGCAGAAATATCTCCATTCGAGGTCTCTTTTTCCCTTCCAACAAATAGCTGAGCTGTTCCTGGGATTACTAATCTCTGGAAAGCTTATGCACTACAAGAACAGAAATTTTAGCAGTTACTCTTCTTCCCTGTGTCTGTATGGAAGTGCCTTCACTCATAACACATCTGCGAGGTCCTTCTGTAGTTCCAGGGCAGGCATTCTGGGGGACGAAACATAAGGGACACCCACCTTTGGGGCACACTCTCTGCCCTCTCTTTGGACCCACTCCCTTCCATTATGTGCTGTCTCCTCCATCCTCCCCATTGTTTCCTTACCAGCAATAATGCAGCCTTGCTTTATTCACTTGAATGAAAGTTTTTAGTAACTTTTTATCACAAAATCAAGCCCCTCAGAATGTTTGCTTTTTTTACTTTCATGTATAATGGTGCCAATTCATGTCCTTCGTCTATACCAAGGGCATTGGATGGGGTCTGTCCTTTTCAGCTTCTCACTGGCTTGCTTTCTTTCCCATAGTAAAAGAAGCATTTAAGGAATAGGGCACTAAATGTAAGCTGATCAGCTGGCTGCTAGAGGAACTGTCCACTCCACAGATAGGAGCTTGGTGCTGCAGGCAGGCAAACAGGGAGCAGAGATGACAGGCCTGTCCTCAGAGCCACCGTCACTGTCACCTGTCCCCACTTTTCCTGGCTTGTCTGATCCAGTGGTCTTGCAATTTTGTTCATCCTCTGTTTCCTAGAGTAATGGCAGACACTCATCCTGAATACGTCAGCCCTCTTTTTTCTTCTTCTTTTTTAATTCTTATTGAATTTCCATGAACTACAAAGTTACAAAGATATTTATGATTGAGTTTTGGGACTATATTGAAGTTTCAGGCCTATGTTGTTCCAACACCAATCCCCTCACCAGTGCCTTCTACCCTCCACCAATGTCCCCAGCTTCCCTCTCACCTCCCAGCCTGCCTCTGTGGCAAGTTCCTCTTCCCTGTCCTTCTCTCTTCCTCCTGCTCCTCCTCCTGCTCCTCCTCCTGCTCTTCCTCCTGCTCTTCCTCCTCCTCTTCTTCCTCCTCCTCCTCCTCCTCTTCTTCTTCTTCTTCTTCCCCCTCTTCTTCCTCTCCTCCTCCTCCTCCTCCTCTTCTTCCTCCTCCTCCTCTTCTTCCTCCTCCTCTTCCTCCTCCTCCTCTTCTTCCTCCTCCTCCTCTTCTTCCTCCTCCTCCTCTTCTTCCTCCTCCTCCTCTTCTTCCTCTGGGCTCCCCATGCTCCCCTGTCTTTCCCCGGCTCACCCCGCTTTCCTCCAAGGCTCTCACGGTCTCCCCCAGTTGCTTCCCTGAGTCCCTGGGGTC
>JAOXYA010092763.1:0-11050 GCA_028565675.1 Sorex palustris
CCTTCCTTCCTCCCTCCCTCCCTCCCTCCCTCCCTTCCTTTCTTCCTTCCTTTCCTCCCCCTCCTTTTTTTCCTCCCTCTCTTCTTTCTTTCTTTCTTTCTTTCTTTCTTTCTTTCTTTCTTTCTTTCTTTCGGTCACACCTGGCTGTACTCAGTTTACTCCTGGCTCTGTACTCTCTGGGAAACATATGTGGTCCTGTGGATCCATGCAAGCACCTTTACTGATACTACCTCTCTGGACCCAGAAGCATTGTTTCTTTGCACAAAGCTTTGCCCTCTCTCCCTGAGCCCACTCTTACATTAGTCTCAAGGCATTCGTGAATGAGTTGGAAGCATCTCCTCTTGGCTGCACAAGAACTCTAACAACATATTTTTGGTTGGTGAGTCTTTCTGGGGAGGAGGGGTCTTGAGCCACACCTGGCAGGGTTCTGTGCTCAGAAGTAACCATATGTGGTACTAAGATTTCAAACCAGGATTAAGAGAGCTATAGCTGTGAGCAAGATCCACACAAGCGTTTAATACATCTTTCCAAACACTCGTTTGGTATAAGGAAGAAATAACCTGACAGAGAAAGTCAGTTCTGCCTTTCAGAGCCAGACAGTACTGGAGAACTACAGATTTGCAAAGAGAAGGAACTAAAGGTATGCATTTAGTTAGTGAGATGTTTGTGGTGCTAATTTCTTGCCCAGAGAGCAATATCCCCATGTGTGTGGCACATTAACATGCTGCCCTCTGACCTGCATGCTACAGAAGGCACCCACATCTTAGACAGCGACCCTGGATTCTGGTCTGGTGGTGAGAGGCTCCCTGCCCACACACCTCTCCCCAGGGTTGGTGCCTATTGCATTTGTTGAGCTGGGACAAACTGCAGCTGAGGGCAATGACCTCCTCTAGGAAGGATGAGGCTCTGGGGAAAACACCAAGAGTCAGCACCTCTTCTTGGCATCCTTGTACCATCTCTTCTCTTCAACAACATCAAGGGACCAGGACTCTCTAGCCTAAATCAATAGAGTTGCTTATGGACCCACTAAGCCTGTCAATCTTGTCACCTACAAGATTTGGACCCAGTTCTTCCAACTTTCAGTCTGAAGAATTTTCTTTCTTTCTTTCTTTCTTTCTTTCTTTCTTTCTTTCTTTCTAATGTTTGTTGGTTTGGGGGCCACACCCACCAGTGCTCAGGACTTAACTCCTGGTTCTGAGCTCAGGGATCACTCCTGGCAGGCTTGGAGGACCATATGCGTGTGGGGACTGAACCAGGGCCCGCCACATGCAAGGCAAGTGTCCTGGCTGCGGTGTTATCACTCTCGCTCTGGAAGGAGTTTTCTTACACAGAGATGTTTCCTACTCTCAAGGGACAGCAGGGAAATTCTGTTGGTGAGTTTGCTGGGAAACAAAATGTCCTCAGACATTTCAGGTAAGAAGACACAACCTGTATGGAAGCCAGACCGTCTCTGAAATGTCCGATTTCAGGTCCCCTACATGCCATTTGTAGGATTTCATTCTCTGATTTGCAAAAACAAGTTCATTTGCTGTAGTAGAATCCCTAGCTGCTAGCAACAGAGAAATACCATCACCCATCAGGAAATGGGGCTTGGTCGGCTGGCATGTGGTGGGGGCCTGGGAGAGGTCCAAGGTGCTGGCAAAAGGCCTGGC
Organism: Sorex palustris; assembly: GCA_028565675.1. NCBI lineage: Eukaryota > Metazoa > Chordata > Mammalia > Eulipotyphla > Soricidae > Sorex > Sorex palustris. The sequence continues at coordinate 1,653 of JAOXYA010092763.1, forward strand.
ATGCACAGGGCCCTGCGTCTGATCCCTGGCACTGCGTGCATGGCCTTGCTGGCCCCTGGCCATGCTGTCCCGGTTCCCCTCAACTTATCTGGTCCATCCCCAGCATGAAGTGATAGGAAAGGACAGAAAATCAAGAACATTAGACTTAAGTAGATTGACTTCTGGCATGTTTTAAATAAAAAACTAAAGTGAAAATCAGTAATTGTATAAAGAGGAGAAAAACAAGAATAAATATTTGTGCTACTGATATTAACAAAAGTGATGCTGGAAGAGTTGGTAAGAAATGGAGCAAAATGTTTATCTATCCTTATCCCAGAGGATTTATTTTTTTTATTGAATCACAGTAAAATCCACAGTTACAAAGTTATTCGTATTTGTGTTTCAGTCATAGGGTGCTCCAATATCCATCCCTTCACCAGTGAACACTTCCCACCACCAAGGTCCCCAGTTTCCATTCTGGTACCACCCCTCCCCCCCTCCTCATCCTCACCCCGGTTAGCCTCCAGAGGATTTTTAGAAACATCTGCAGAGTTTCTCTTGGGACAGCTTGGGACATCTCTAGAGGACATTTCCTTCTTTTTTTAATTTAATTTTATTGTAATAAAGTTGTTCACAGTGATTTATTACATTCAATAGTCCAACACCAATCCCGCCACCATTATACCTTCCCAGCACCATTATTTCCAATTTTTCCAACCACCACCCAAGTCTTCCCCAATAGTAGGTTCTATATAATTTATTTTGTATTGTTTGTTATTATCCATTTGCTAAAAATGATCAAAAAAGATTTCCTTAAAAGAAAGTATGTGAAGATTGTTGTATCACATCCTGGAGCCATTAAGCTCTTGTATAAGAAATTACTAACATGTTGTTACAGGTTAAACCTGTGTGTTAATATTTTCTTTATTAAGATTGTACATCCCATACAATGTGGTGTGCTACATCTGATATATCACTGGTGTAGAGTATGAGGTGTTTATCCAGGAATTCTAAAAGTTTTGATGGGGTGATACAGCTGGGGTTAAACTTTTAACTGGATAGTGACTTTGGGGTCCCAAATTGTCTCTGCAATTTTTTGATCTCTTTTGAAATTTATTTGCATGTCTGGATCATGTCTGGTTAATGAGCTTATAGGGGGCTAGAGACAGTTCATGGGTATGACTGCCCACTCCCAGAAGAACAGGAGGATGGTGGGAGGTCGCCGATCCTGACTCCGTGAGAGTCTGGAGATTCCTGTCACGAAACATACATACCTGAGTTTTTCAACAGATTCTTTCATGGATAAGGTTTGTCCGCGCTTGTGGAGATCAGCTGTGAGCATGGCTGTGATTGGGTTCTGGAGGTTTTTGGTGGCCAGGGCTATTTGAGTGGGTAAGGAAGGGGAAACACACCCACGACCACTGAGGTGCCCTGGATATGAGATTCAGCCTGGCGCCGGATCTGAGAGCATCTCTGTAACTCTCTGATCTCTTTCGAGATTTATTTATGAGTCTCTCAGGACATTTCTTTTTGGGGGGGAGGGGCGTATCCAGTGATTCTGGGGATGGGGGTTATGAAGTGCTGGATCCTGGCTACCTCATGCAAGGGATGAGCTCGACCCCTCCCTCCCCCTCCCCAGCCCCGCTGCTACATTTCCAACACATCTCCAGGAGTAACATTGGCATTGCCTATTTGGATCATACTTGAGACATCTGGGCTAGGAAACGGAAGTCGGGATGGGAAGCTGGGGATGCGTATTCTCATGGTCAAGCTCTTGTGTTTTGAAACCACGTGAACTCAAAATAAATCTTGCTTTTTAAAAGAAGCAAACAGGCATTTGATAAAATAACCTGCTCCTTGGTCACTCTTTTGTTGTTGTTTTGGGGCACACCTTACAGCACTCAGGGCTTACTCCTGGCTCTGTGCTCAGGGGTTTCCTCCTGGTGGGCTCAGGGGACCACTAATGGTGCCGGGGAGTGAACATGGGTTCGTAACACACAAGGCAAGTGCCTTACCTGCTGTACTATCTCTCCAGCACACTCCTCGGTCACTCTCTGTCCCTGAACTTGTTTATTTTTATTTACAACCATTGTTATTATATATAAAATGATTTTGTGTGTTATCGATTTCATTTTTCTTGCTTTGCTCAGGCAAGGGCATGGTCCTTTTTATTTCTCTATTTCTTACTCTCATGGCCCATAGTAAGTGCCCAAGAAATAGATGTGTTTATCGATGGCAATTAATTATTATAGAATTTACTAATTTTACTAATCGATTATAATAAAATGCATAAAACCTCTGCTGTGTCCTTCTAGACACCAAAGAAAGTCTCATTGAATTGCCCGTGGAGCTGCAAAACTTAGCAGAGCCTTCATCCAACCTCAGGTTTTGATTCAGTTATTGGGCTTTAAAATGATGAGCATCTGGTCAAAGCCACAGCAAGGGAGAATCTCGCAATTTGAATTATCAACATTGAAGTATGGGCGAGAAGATCCTGCTGCATTCCTGTACATTCTTTGGGGGGTTTAGGCACTTCTTGATCTAGGCTTTAATGCCGCTTTCTGTCCATCTGCTTTGGCTCTGGACTCCTCACTGAAGAGATAATGCTAACACCTAAGCCCCACCTACAGGTGAGGGTAAAGTTGAAAGGAAGCTCTTCCTGTGGGGCAGAGTAGTGAGCCTGCATGCTCCACCAGCCTCCCCATCTCCAGGACATTTTAGTCCAGTGGTGAGGTTAAGGGAGGGACCTGTGAACTCAGGCGATACTGTTCTACAATCTTGTCATATTGTTGTTGGGTTGGGGATACACTGGAAGGTGCCACAACACTCACCAGCTGCTTAGCTTCTCAGTGACCTTTAGCACTCCCGTGCCTCAGTTTCATCATCTGCAGAATGGGCATGCTCATGTCTCACTCTTGAGGTTGCTGGGAGAACCCAGCGTATGCATCATCAAATGTGGATGATAGATAACCCCCGGCATCATTACTTACTCCCTCCCTTTCAGTCTAGGTATCTCTCTGCTGTTCTCAGACCCTTGGTTTATTAAGTACTAGTTGCTAAAGTTTATAACAGGTCACAGATGACAACTTGTGCCTTTGTTTAGATTGGCTCCAAAAGTGCTTTTACAAAAATCTGATTTAATTGCCAACCATGAAAAAAAAAAAGAGAGAGAGACCGTACACAGAAACCGGAACTTACGGTTTCGTTGGATACATCTGCATGGCCTCAGCTGCCAACCTATGTTTGCTCATGCCCACAACTGATTCCTCCGCCTTCTACCATGTGACCTTTCACCTCCCAGCAGCTTCAGAGCTGGTCCTGGTCACCGAGGGTTCTGCAAGGCAGCTCTACACGCCAGTTTATAGCCCTTTTAGCATCTGAACTCACAAAGAAGTGGCACAGGGGACGAAACGGAATGAGATGCTGTGACCTACTCAGGGTTAAGAATATAGGCGGCGAGGACTGGAGGGTAAGTGTCGAAGGTGAGTCTCATGCCTTGATGTGGTTGCTGTGTCCTGGTTCAACATCGTCCCCTGCCAGGGGTCACTCCTGAGCACTGGGCCAGGAAGAGCTCCTGAACACCAAAGGGTGTGGTCCAAAAAACACACGAAGGAGGAGGACTAGAAGGAGAAGGAGGAGCTGGAGAAGGAGAAGTACTCAACCACAGCACTAAACAGCTCACCTCTGCTGGGAACTCAACACACGCCAGGATTAAACCTTCCTAGTTTAATCCAGTGCTCACAGCCAACATTTGTAGTAGATGGCTTTTATGACCCTCACCTTATAGGCAAGGAAACTGAGGCAGGAGAGGGCAAGTGCACTTTTTCAGTGTCACAAAGCGAGAGAGCTCAAAATAAATGCCAGCCTCTGTGTTTTGCCCCACTCTGATCACACTGCAGTAAGGCAATATCTCTTTCTCTTTTCAAAAATTATATGCAAATTTATGGGTATCTTCCCCCTGGCAAGATTTTTCTAAGATTTTTGGTGAGTTCATGTTTTCTAACTTAATGTTCCTTACTTTCTCCCAGAACCTCAAACACTGCCTGGTGTATAGTATTGCATCTGAAACGTTGAAAGGAATAACAACATATGGAATATGCGTATGTCTAACACAGAGCTAAGTACACTGTCATGAAACCCAAATTACACTAACCAGATGTAAAAATGTGCAAGTTAAGGAGGCAGACTGGGAGGAAGCCGGGAGCACTGATGAGATTGGTGTTGTAACACTGTCTGCCTGAAACTCAGTTACGAATAGCTCTGTAAATCATGGTGCTTTAATTAAAAATAAATAAATAAATAAATAAATAAAAGCAGCTTTTTTTTTGGTCACACTTGTTACTGCTCAGGGCTTACTCCTGACTTTGTGCTCAGGGATCACTCCTGACAAGCTCGGGGTACTATGTGGGGTGCCCAGGACCTAAACCAAGCCTGGCTCAGCCAAGTGCAAAACCTGAGGGGACAGAGTATTTAAGAAAGAAGAAAATAATAAAAATAATCACTGGAGTCTAAGACTTTGTTCCTTTCTTTTGCATTTGAATGAGTTTGATGTGAAAGTCCTAGCTCCTGTTTCTGCTGGCCTTCTATAAAACGACATGTTCCCCCCCACAAAAAATAGGGTTTTTTTAATTTTTAGAAGAGAAAAGTGAGGTCTTGTTTTTCTAAAAAAAAAAAAGGAGTATTAAGTTCTCAATGGATTCACAGAAGTAGGGCTTCACAACTCACCTCCTGTGAGAGTATGGCCATTGGTGAAGGTAGTTGAAACTGATTTTATGCTGGACAGATGAACTCAACTAAAAATTCCACAAAACCGTGGGGGGTGTGAGGGTAATTTGGTAAAGCTTCCCAGGAGGCTGTGGTTGATGTGAAGGATGTTTATTTTTCCAGGTTTTCATTAAGACTGTACTATCAGGCTGAAGTTTTGGTTGGAATTTATTCTCTCTTTGAGTAAGGTAAAACAGTATTTCCATCTTCTTGAATTTGCCTGCTTGCATTTGTCCTAAATTAATAACACAGTTACTTTTTAACTCTGAGCCCAGTGAGAAAACCTGTGGTTACAAAGGCCTGCCAAAGAGTCTAAGCTGAATTTGCCTTAGGAGATATTCTCCACCTGAGAAGGACTATTGGCTAGAGGACTTACACAGTTTACATGTCTGATAAAGAGTTTTTTTAAAGTTAAATATGTTGCTGTACAGGGGTGGAAGTATCATACAAATCTTAGCACTGGGGCTAGGAGATAGACCCAAGCCTGGAGTTTGTGGTTTGCACACATCTGCCAGCAGCCCTGAGCTCTTCTCGCTGTGGCCCTGAAACAAAAACCACAAATCTTGTTATATTTTTGTTAAGCATATTAGTTGCTTTTTGAAACTTGTCATGCAGCTTCACTAAGTGCCACTGTTAACTAGTCCCACTCTAGTTTGTTAAAGCAGTGGCGTTTGCGTGCTAAAAATCAACTACCACAGAATATGTAATTTAAAAAAAATAGCTTTCAAATATTGTTCAGTTTTTACATTTTTGTTCTTGACTGTTTGGTCTAGCTGGTATGGCTGGGCCCGGGGTTGACTGGTCTCCTCCCACTGTCTGTTCCTCTTTACCCTCCCCTTCCCATCTCAGCATTTCTCCCCACAGTCCTGCCAGGAAGATTACTCAGGGACCACACTGGGGTTTACTGAGGGCCTTGAGTGAAGTCCCTCCTGGGGTCACCAGTCCCCCAGGCTCACCCCTAGGTCTGAGCTTCTCTTTGGCAGGAGCTTGGCCTCCCTGGGTGGCTTTCTGCTCTGACCCATGAGAGTTACAGAAATGGACCCAATTCAAAGCATACTAGCCCCAGCGTAGTGATTCATCTCCCTTTCGTTTGTGGAAAGTAGGAGTTATCATCATTTTGGGTCCCATCTTCAAAACAGAGTTGGTCTGAGTTTCCGGCCCTGCTGTGGTCAGGGTCCCTGTAGAACACAGGTCCCTGAGTCCTAACATTGTCCTTTCATACTATGTTTGAGGATATGATGCTGGAAAGGTGAATATCTATAACCCTCTTAATTGGGGGAGTTGGGGGAATTCTCAAGTGGTGCCTAGGAGGTCTGCGGGACCCATCATTGATTCTCAGTCAACAAGGTCGGTGGTTGAAGGAGAGGGCTCAGGGACGCCATACTGCTCAGGCCACTCAGTGCTGGGGATGCCCCGGGCCCATCTCCCTGGTGCTGGGGCTTTCCAGGGCTTCACCCGACAGTAGCCAAGGACCAGGTGGTGCCAGGAATTGAGCCTGGGTCCAATGCTTGCTGGGCATGCTTGTAGGGCATGCACCTTCACCGCTATCCCATCTCCCACCCCTTCTAGAAATCATCTATAAAACACAGTTGGGAGGCTAGAAGATCAGCACAGTACCACAGTACCCATCCTGCTGCTGCCCCCACTAGTTAAGGGGTACAATGCTCCCTCTCAGCGCGCATGCAGGAAAGTTCACCCAGCCCCTGTCGCAAAGGCCCTGCTCTAATCCGTGGCTATTTCTTTCCACAGAAGCCCTCTTTATGGTCCAGACCAGTTATTGCTTTTGTTTGAGGTCCACAATGCAAGTTAAGCAACTGGTGCGCCAGTGCCTCAGGAACAGGCGAAATCTCCCTAGAGGAGTCACTTGAAGACAAGTTGTGATGCAACGGGCAAAGAGTCTTTATTGGCTTGCTTGAGCTAGGGCCCCTGTCCGACTCACCAACACAACGGCAGCTTCCTCGGAGCGAGCAGCCCCTTGCCACGGGTGCACAGGGTTTTTATCTTCCAGCTTTACCTAACAGAGGTTTGTCTTTGGCAACGGTCTAAGGGGCTTTCCAGTTATTTGGTAACTTCTGATTGGCTGGAAGCAGGCTGAGGCTGTTGCCAGGGACTTTTATGGTCATTTGTTTGGTTGTCCTGGTGGCTGTTTCTGTTTAGTTGTCCTGGCCGGCCACACCACTTCAGGAAGTCGTAACTCGGGGAAACTGTAAATTAAGCCTAGGAAACCGAAACTTAGACCTGGCTCCTTATTGAGCCTGTCATGGTGCTGCCTTAGCCCCTTTATCTTTCATGGGCAATGCTCAGGTCTGGGCATGGGGGGGTGGATGTGGTGCAATCGGGCTCCCCAGTTTCCTCGCTGTAGGCCCCGGAACTGTGGAGTTGCCTCTCAGAGCTCCCTTCTTCATCTGTAATACCCATTTCCCCCTCATTTGCTGCCCCAAATCATTGGCCTTGCCAGGTAAATGCAGTCAGCATCCATTGCTGTTATCTTTCACCACAACATTATCAAAGCCACAGAGTTTGAAAAGAGTCAAACAATGGAAGATCACTCAAGAAACTAAAAATCACCCACCGTTCCTGGCCTGAAACACGGTGTAGAAAATTGTGTTTCCTCTCTCGAGCTGCATGAAGCAGGCTCGAAAGTGCTCCTGCAATAACTGGAAGATGAAGAAATGAAAGAATTTATGTTCCTTGGTCATAAGTACTGCTAGGTTTCTTTTGCTAAATTTTAGAGGCTTTAGCAGTTTTTATATAAACAGAGTATTCAAAAAGCACTCAATGCTTTGATTTAAATAAAACAATTGCTTCCGTGGCTGATAATTCGTGTCAGTGGGTGCTGTAAGAAATCGCTAGACTTGGTAGCAACAGAAATGAACTCTTTCAGGTTCCAAAGGCCACAGCCCAAACCAAGGCATCTGTGTTCTCCTGATGGGGCTGTGCAGCTTGTGTTCTGGTCTGGGCTGCTGTGGTGGCCGCAAATCCTTGACCACATTCACCACCCCCTGTCCTCTACACTCCACCTTGCCTATGTGTGGGATCCCTCTGACTCTCTCTCAGAAGGAAATTTGCTTGTTTTAGGACCAAAATCATCAGAGAGTTCATCTCCTAATCCTTAACTCAGTTACATCTGCAAAGACCCATTTACCCCAAAAGTCCCATGTACAGATTCTGTGGAGGAGGGTGGGTATGTATCTTGAGGAAGGGGCTGGGGGTAACCATTCAATCCAATAAAGAAAATTCAGAAACTGGGAGGCGGAAAACCAAGCTGAGCTATAATTGATGAGAATGGCAACAGGAGTGAAGAAGACAGATGACAATGTTAGCACAACAGTAACTGTCACTGTCACTGTCCTCCTATTGTTCATCAATTTGCTTGAGCGGGCCCAGTAACGTCTCCATTGGAGACTTTGTTGTTACTGTGTTTTGGTATATTGAATACATCACGGGTAGCTTGCCAGGCTCTGCCGTGTGGGCAAGATACTCTCGGTAGCTTGCCGGGCTCTCTGTGAGGGGCGGAGGAATTGAACTCGGGTTGGCCATGTTGGCTGCGTGCAAGGCAAACACCCTACTGCTGTGCTATCACTCTAGCCCAGCACAACAGTAACAAACAGAAATATTTAAGAATGGACTGACTTGGGTCAGAGAGCCAACCGGCTAAGCACCTGCTTTGCATGCAGGAGGCATGTGCTCAGCCCCCAGCATTGCGTAATCTCCCAAGCACTGGCAGGAATTATCAGCCCAGTGCCAGGAGTAGCCCCTGAATATCACTGGGTGGGACCCCAAAGCCATGAAAAGAAATGAAAACTAACACTTTTCAGGTTGAGGATGTTAGAAACTGAAGCCTTAGTTCAGAACACGGACTTACAGAGAGTCTGGGCTCTGCTGTACCTGTGCTTCCTCATGTCCTTTGTGTCTTTCTTGACTTTCTAGTTTGTTTTCTATGGCTCTGGAGATCACAGACAGGAAGACAGAGGCCGTGCTGCACCTCTGACGCAGCTTGGCCTCTTTGCCCAGCTTTGTCGCTCAAATGGGTCCTATTTGATAAATGTCTGTTTGAAAGTGAAAATGGACTGTGTGTGTGTGTGTGTGTGTGTGTGTGTGTGTGTGTGTGTGCAGAGCCTGAGTATACAACCAGACCACGTGTGTCAGCTGAACTCTGGCCCAACCACAGCTGCCACCAGCTGGAGAAGCGGAACCACAGCTGTCCATTTCAGAAGCCTGGCACAGCTCCTGGAATTCTGTGAGGGTTAACTTTGCTTCGTGCAGCTGGCCACAGCACACAGATATTTAGTCAACCTCCCCCCACCCTTTATAAATTTAATTTGCTTTTTTTGTTTGTTTGTTTTTTTGTTTTGCTTCTGGACCATACCTGGGGATATGCAGAGATTACTCCTGACTCCACACTCAGTGATCACTCCTGGCAGGCTCGGGGACCACATAGGATGCCAGAGGTTGAACTTGGGCATGTTGGCTGGGAGCACCTGCTGTGTGGACCTGAGCTTTGGTAGAGGTTTTAGGGTCCTCTAAGTATAGTATCACATCCTCTGCGAATAGAGAGACCTTGATTTCTTCGTTTCTTACCTGAATGCCCTTAATATCTTTTTCTTGCCTAACCACTATTGCAAGTACTTCCAGTACTATATTGAACAGCAGTG
>JAOXYA010092797.1:0-11050 GCA_028565675.1 Sorex palustris
CCGAGAGTATTCGATATGCCAGACACAGTAACAACAAAATCTCCAATGGAGATGTTACTGGGCCCGCTCGAGCAAACTTTTGGATGGAATATGGCTCTCTTTATTCTTTAAATACTGGGAAAGTGACAGGTAATTGAGTATCACATATATCATACCGGTCCCCAGATTAGATTTTTTATTCAGGGTCCTTAGTGGTTCCTTGTTCTAATGTCCTCGAAGAGTATTATTGCCATTTTGATAATGATTGCATTGAGTCAGTATACTTACTTGATCTGGATGGTCATTTAAAACCATGTTCAATTCTTCCAGCATTTAAACATAGATATTCTTTCCCTTTTAACATCTTTAAAAAATTTTTTACTAAATTTTCAAAGTTTCACAATACAGGTCTTTTACCAGTTTTGAACAGCTTTTTCCTAGATTCTTCTTTCTGAGGAAATTTTATTTTATTTTTAAAATTTTATTTTGTAATTGATTCACCATGAGATACACAGTTAAAAAGCTGTTCATGATGGGGTTTCAGTCGTACAATGATCCAACACTCCTCCCTTCACCAGTGTCCATTTCCCACCACCAATGTCTGCAGTTTCCCTCCAACATACTGCCTCTATCACTCTATGGCAGGCACTTTCCTTCTCTCTCTGTCTGTCTCTCTGTCTCTCTGTCTCTCTCTCTCTCTCTCTCTCTCTCTCTCTCTTTCATTCTCCTTCTGGGCACATGGTCTGCAATACAGATACTGAGAGGTTATCATGTTCGTTCCTTTACCTGCTTTCAGCACACAGTTCCTATCCAGAGTGATAATTTCCAACTCTCTTTGTCATAATGCTCCCTTTTTTATCCCAATTGTCTTCTCCCTCAGTACTTGAGACAGGCTTCTGAGGAAATTTTAAATAGAATTTTTTCCTTTTCTATCTCTTTGCATGTAGAGACACAACAAAATGTGGTGCACTACTTTTGTAGCCTGCCACTATAGTATGGTGACCAATTGTTTCTGGAGCCTCTAAATATTTTATTTTATTATTGAATCACCATGAGATTATACAGTCATTCATACAATTGGATTTCTTTTTTCAAATCCTAATAGAATACCTTCTGCTACATGCTTCATATCCTCCATAAATATAGATAACCAGGTATGGAATTTCACGTGAATGAAAGATCACTGAAAGATGCAGAAAGTGTTCACTTCTTCAGAAGATTATTATGGTTTTATTATTAGTTTTTACCTATTGAAGTAACAAGGTATATAATAGTTTTAACTGAGTGGGGCAGGATTAATTTGAGTTTACTAAGGTAAATACTCAGGGTCTACATCTGACTCTGTGTTCAGGAATCATTCCTGGCAGGGCTTGGGGAACCATATGAGATGCCAGGGATTCAAACATGGGTAGGTTATATACAAGTCAAGTACCCTAACCACTGTACCATCTCTCTGGCCCCAATAATTTTAATGTTGATGTTTTGGGGGCATACAATGTCACTGCACCACAACCACCACCAAAGTACCAGACCCCTTTTGTCAGTGTTAATATTATTTTCACCACTCCACATTATTCATTTTCTATATTTCCTTAACTCCAATTCCATCGGGGCCTCCCTGGTTCTCCACAGCCAAAATTTGATTGAAAGTACTTTGGTGAGGGGCTGGAGCAATCGCACAGTGCGTAGACTATTTGCCTTGCACGCGGCCAATCGCCTGAGTTTGATTTCCAGCATCCCATATGGTCCCCCAAGTACTGCCAGGATCCTGAGTGCAGGAGTAACCCCTGTGTATTGTCGGGTATGACCCAAAAAGCAAAAAAAAAAAAGAAAGAAAGAAAGAAAAGAAAGTACTTTAGTGAACAATTCTAGTAGTAGTTTCTTTCCAAGGACCTCCAAAGATGTCAGTGAATTTGTTTGGGTCCCTTAGGTGATTTGAATACTGTTATCTTCCTTTACTATATCTTCTCCAAATTAAAAAAAATTTAAATTGTTGCTTCTCATCATTTTGGGTAGCTAACAAACCTAAATACTATCTATCTTGTTCCACACAGGGTTTATTAATAACTTCTAAGAGTGATATGCAATATTCAAACGCTACTCTTGGAAAGGACAACAGTCCAACCCTATATGGAAAGTTCTACTTTAGTGCATGAAGTTTTGCTGAATGAAATAGTTCCATAAGAAAAACCTGATAATACCCTGGCAACAGGACAGTCACAGGATTGAGATCATTGGTCAAAGTTCACCATTTAGAGTCTCTTCCCGTTGTTACCTTTCTTTCAGGGAATATCTTAGCATCAATCTCAGCTGACAAAGCACACAGAGCTTCCTTATTGTGCTTTGGACTTACCTATTTGCTGGCATCTTCAGGATTATTAGGTACCATCCACTGGCAGATACCCAGGCATCCCTAAGCATCTTCAGTCTTCCTGCATGGAGAACCAGCTGACCAGACCCATCAGGCCATCACTGCTGGGGTTTCTCTTCCCCATTTCCATGATCATAACTTTGATCTAGGGACTGGGAAACTTCACCTCCAATAGCCTACAATCTTTCTCTTTGCTACTCTGCAAAAGGCATTTACAGATGCTAAAGAATAAATAATTTTAAATGTTCCACAATTGGGCCAAAGATGATATGGCTCAGTAGTATATGCACTGAGTGCATGCATGAACCTGAGTTTGTGTGTGTGTGTGTGCGTGTATACCTGTGTGTGTATAGATCTCAGAAACTACAAAACAAATAAGTTTCATAATTCTAAGATGTTTCAAAGCACTGATTTGTCTTTTTTTTTTTGCTTATCTTTCCTTGGTTTTGGTAATATCATCTGAAAACAAAACAAACAAAACAAAACAGATTTGGGTTTTGAGTTTTCAAATAACAAAATATTTTGATAAAACCTTAGTAAAAATAGAACTTAAATTTAGTAAGGATAGGAGCGAGAGAGAAAGTGTCCAGGGATTAAGGTGCATGTCTTAAATGTGGCCGACTCCAGTTCTATTCCTGGCACCACGTGGTCCCAAGCAGCTCTGTATCCTCAGGCCGTCCCATTGAACCATCTGCCCAGCTAGCTGAGAATCACCAGAAGGGACCCAGGACCCTCTAAGCGCTGCTTGGGAGATTATCTCTAAACCTTAGTAAAAATAGAACCAAATCTGCAGTGAAAAATAAGTCAACTTCCACCTCCTAACTCTACCATCGGAAAACACTCTAGACACTAGTGAGCCAGTTCACACGAGCTCTCTTGAAGCAAAATATTCTGTGTAGGTGGGAGTTCTGAAGGCTCCCTCTTTCTAAATCTTTCAGAGCTTCCACCAACTATAAATAATACAAGGTAAGGCTGGTCAAACAGGAAAGCAAGTGTAGACTTAAAAGCAGAATGGAAGTTTCCATGGATGGAACTTTGAGGTACATCACGTTACAAGGAATCCACACTTGAAATAGTTGACAAACCCAACAAACACTATCCACAGAAGTTCGCTCTGCAGAGTGCAGTGGATAAAACAGCAGCATGAGCAGAAATAAGAAGCCTGTTAGGAAGCAGAGAAGTTTATCTCTATCCAAACCTCCCAAATTACAGTAAGATCCCCAGGGGATCAGAACAGTAATTTAACAAATGCTATATTTGGGCTGCAGCAATAGTACAATAGGTAGGATGCTTGCCTTGAATGTAGCCAACCCAGGTTCGATCCCTGGCACCTCATATGGTCCCCCAAGTATGCCAGGTGGGATCCCTGAGTGCAGCAGAGGCAGGAGTAAGCCCTAAGCACCATTGAGTATAACCTAAAAAAAAAAAAGAATAAAACTCAAAAATGCCCTAATAATAGACTGTTGACAAGATCAGTGTGAAATCAGATCAAGAGTATTGGTTAACAGGCAATCTGTGTGGATTTGAGTAGTCTACTGATGCAGTCAAACATCACCCAAATAGCCACCTAGCAGACTCTGATAGACCTGACACTTTCTGGTGTGGCTGACTCATCATCCTTTGGGGACTGTCTTTGTTGTCTATTAGCAGAGCAGCAAGGTGTCAAGGACTGAAAACCACATCCTGGAATGGAGGGCTTCTTTGATGGGATACAGGGATAAGCTGAATCATATCGAGACATCTCCACCCCCATGCCCTGTCCCCAGCAACACTTTCGCACAGGTGAGTGCCTGAGGGGGGAAAAAAAGAGCATCAAGCAAGACTTAGAGCTGGTTCCCAAAGTTGCGATACTACCTCACAGGGAGCACTGCACCAATTCAGCAGCAATAGCCTTAGGTGTAACTGTAGGAGTTGGTTGTTGGCATAAAGAAATTAAATTTCCAGGAGAACACTGAATAAGTTTTGTCTGAAAAGAGGGCTGTAAGCCAAACAAGTTTGGGAACTTAGAGGAAGAATGCCCAATGAGCATTCATGTGAAATTCAGGTTTTCCTTGAATTTGAAAAATAAGTTTCCTCTCCTCATTCTTGCTAAATTGTATATTTGTAGGATTTATGTATTTCATGTAAATTTTTATAATATAGAATTATGTATACTCTTGTTCTGTTTTATTGGTGGGGGGCTACACCTGACAGAACTCAGGACTTGCTTCCAGCTCTTGCACTCAGGAACCACCCCTAGTAGGGCTCAGGGGAGCATATGTGGTGCCAGGGATTAAACAGGGATTGGCCTCATGCCAGGCAAGCACCCTATCAATTCAGCACCCATACCATTGATTTTTTAATGTATATATTATAAGATTTAAAAAGTTATAATTGTTGTAAAAATCATCACCTTATTACTGATTTACTATTTTGTGGATTTTTAAAAATTCAGCTTTATTCATATATGTATGCAGTTTTACCTTTTACAACAACAACAATAAAAATCTGTTCATAAAAAACATAATAAGAAACTATGAATGGCCACAGACATCAACACTGGAGAGTTTGTCTACAGAACTGAGCTTATATGGGAAAGCGGAGGGGTCCTGGGGACATTTATGGAAGGAAGGAGGCTCTCTGGTGGTGGGACCAATGTTGGAATGATGTATGATTGAAACTATCAAGGATAGTTTTTGGTCTTTGATTGGTTCATGGTTGATAGCCTGCCTCAAATGCTGGGGGGAAAGGAAACTGAGATAGAGAAGGGACCATTATGACAAAGAGAGTTGGAAATGATCACTCTGGACAGGAACTGCTTGCTGAAACTTGATATAGGAAAAAACATAACCTCTCAGTATCTGGATTGCAAACCAGAATGCCTGAAAGGAAGGAGAGAGAGAGAGAGAGAGAGAGAGAGAGAGAGAGAGAGAGAAGGAAAGTGCCTGTCATAGAGCCATAGAGACAAACTGGCGGGGGGGAGGCAGGAGGGTAACTGGGGTCATCGATGGTGGGAAATGGACACTGGTGGAGGGAGGGGTGTTGGATCATCGTATGACTGAAACTCCATCATGAACCATGAACATCTTTATAACTGTGTAATTCAGGGTGAATCAAGTTTTTGAAAAATTGCAAATCATGGTTCCTAAAAACTATGGGGAAATTTTTTTAATTAAAAAAATTGAAGTAGCAAATGAAGAAGAAAATGGGTATAGCACCAGGCAGCCTGTGGTGGAGGCGAGTTGGTCAGAGTTCCAGGCAGGTTTTGATGTACCACACATACTGTAGTCCCAGCAAATTCAGAACACTTCCTTCTCCTTCTGCAGTTGCTTGGCAATTACATGTCAGTCTGGTATATTCTAGACCTGGGAGAACAAGCCCATCTTGGCACTGATTAAAGCCACAGGCATCTTGCAAATCTCAGTCCTTCAGAAACTGGGCAGCGACTCAGAGGGTGGGTACCCCAGGGGAATACTACCAATCTTGATGGGACATAATGAGAAAATTGAACACTTGCTGGGAAAGATTTAATCAGATAATGCTGGAGAAATGTCACTAACACCCTGAACAGACCCCAGGCCCCAGGCTCACTCTCATGGAGAATATACCTCACAGAGACAAGGTTAAACCTCGTTCCATTTGGAACCAGCACATGTGCCATTTGGAAAGAGGCGCAAGTCTGCCCCACTGTTAATGTTCTCAAAGGAACAGGGAGGGATACAGTTGGGCATTGAAGCAGAAATGAACAAAGATAGTGTCCCGTGGCACCATGGTAATGCACATCCTACAGCCAGTGTAGTACTGGGCTGTGGGAAAGGACATCAGGTAGCCTGTAAATTAAGAAAGAAAGGAAACTTCTATCTTCATAGCCTAACCTACTGCTCCATATTCTTATACTACTAAAGCCGTAAGATCTCCTTTATGACCTAATTCTCTAACATGTTCTCTTTATCTAGCCAATAACTTCCATTATCCTTGTTATTATTACTATATCCTAGAAAACTATACTCTTTGTTTCTTTCCTTATAATATAAAAACACCTAACTATACTCTGATTTCTCTGCAGATCGCATAAATCTTTCATCTTTGCCAAAACACCTGTGTCATAGAATACACATTAAAGACAAATGTTTTCTTATTTCCTTAAATTTACTTCCCAATATTTTTATCTTTCTTACCTGAACAGGTATACCTTTTTTTTCAGTTAGACTTTTGTTTCCCAGATGCCAAGGAATTCCTTACCTTGTCCATCATCTGGTACTCTGGGCAAATAGGATTGTGGATGTGTTTTCTCATTTTCCCATCTCTGAGCTAAAAACTCACCTTTTCTTAACAACAAACACACCTAAGTCACCTTAATTGTTCCCTTTGAATGATGTGGCTGAAATATTGGCTGCTCCATCTGGTTGGGACAACTGGAATTAGGACTTAAGAGCACTGAGCAGTGTCTGCCAGCTTGAACTGAAGACACACACCTTTGGGAATACTGAAGTGAACATGATATGGAAGGATAAAAGGATGGATGGATGGATGGATGGATGAATGGATGGATGATGATAAATGGTTGATGGATGGATGGATTGGTGGATGGATGGAGGAATGGAAGATTCATGTTGGTGGATGGATGGATGGATTGGTGGATAGATGGAATAAATGAATGAATGAGTAGTTGGGTGAATGGTTGAAGTGTGGGGTGGATGAATGGATGAAGCAAAAAGTACACTGAAAGATAAATGATAGATCTATCTCTAGAAATAAAAAGCAATAGAAATATGGAGAAACAGTGCCTTTGCTTTGGGGATACCCTTGTATCTTTAATTTTTAGAACTGATTACACAAAAATATGTGGTTTCTATTACTGGGAAAGGACATTTCTTTACTTTGTTCAAACACCTACTACCTCTTAGTAATCACATTCATATCTCATGTGTCCCTTCCCACAAATGTCACGGTGACACTTTCAAACCATTTCTTATTTGTCATAGTCACTGTTAAAAAGCCAACCTGACCTAGCTTGGTAGAAAATGTTATTCTGCAAATCAAGGCTGTGTATTTTTATGACCCAAGCAATTACTATACTATAATGCAAATGACTGTCTAAATATTGCTACTTCCACCAAAAGAAACATGGTGGAGACAGATTCCCACAACTTTCCCATTACTTAATCCATTTCTAGATTGCCTTTTCAAATCTCTCCTATGACAATAAATGTACATCTCTGAAAAGTAGACATAAATTTTAGAAAGAACCAAAACTGTGCTAAAATCGAGTACTGTGAATTAAAAAACAGGGATCAAATATTTAAGTCACAAACTTTTGTGTAAAAGTTTTACCCAATTAAGATCACAACTTGAATATGAACATATTCTTCTGAAATGACAACTCTAAATGATAGCATTCGTTTGCAAAATATATGTTTTCTATTACATGTATTCAATATAAATCACATTTCTCATCACTTCTTTCTCTCACTTTTCATAGCTGCATCTGGGGCAGAAATCACAGATTCAAAATTCACAGCCAACTTTAGGACATGCTTCTTCTATGTTGAGGCTACTCAATTATTTCTAATAGAAATGTTGTATTTATGGATATATTTATTTTATAGGATTACCTCTAAAGAAGGTATGCCAAACTTTCGAGTAGCTTAACTTATACATGACAACCAAAGATTCCAGACCAACACTGATGATCAGAGGCATCAAGGAAGAGAGCTGAGGGGGCTGGAGCATGTCCTTAATACTCTGAAGTCCCAGAAGTTCCAAGTTCAACCCCCAGTACAGCATGGTCCACTGAGCACTGTAAGGAGCCATCCCCAAGCATGAAGTCAGGAATGATCCCAGAGTCATGGGATGTAGCCCTCTCCCCCTGCAAATTATTAAAGTATTATCAAAATCGGTGAACTGAATCAGGCTACGCACTTGAAATATGTAAGCTACTGGTCCATAATTGAAGCAAAATTGAAGCATTGGTCCTATGATATCCCTGCCTTCACCATAGGATTAAGTCCCAGATACAGGTGTGTCCTTCTCTTTGTCAGAAGTTTCTTCCTGTTATGAGGGATAAGCAAAGCTTTTCTCAAGCTTTCCGTCAAGAAACTGCAATGTAAGGAATATAAATGTCAACTTTTTGCCAATAGGCCACAGAGTATGCAGGATCTCAGAAACCTTTGTAAGGCAAGCTCGTACAACCCACTTCTCTGAAAATTTCAAGTAGTGTGATCAAAGATAATGAGTCATCTAGTATGGTATTTTAAAAATACTAACACTGCTACAGAGTTTCTTCCTTATTGTCATCCTAACTGAAACCTGACTTCTAACTTTGAGCTTGGTTTTTATGCATGAATTGCACACATGCATAAGAATAAGATGCCTATAAAATCAAGTCATTTTAGATTTAAAAGAAAGAAAGAAAAATGCACCTCACTGAGGAAAAATTTAGTGAACTAGCCCGCAAATAAATGGTTCGCAGGATGCCATCACAAATAACTCAGTGTTTGCAGCAAAAAGTCCAGATGTCAGGTAAAATAGACAGTTGTCTGGGGCCTTTAACCAACCCTTTTTACAAATTGGTGTTTATTCTGATAATCTCTCTCATAATAGTACTTGCAGAGTAATAAAACAAGTGGGTTTCTTCCTCCTGGGAAGGACACAGATGAGTTGTTTTCCATACGGGGTGATGAGTACATGAAGATAGTGTGGAAAGCAAAAAGCTTTGAAGCTTCTACATGTGAGCTTTGACTAGGTTGCTCCATCTTTCTGAAGCCATGGTCCCTAGCTAACAAAAGGTCTGATACATCACTAGGTTGCAGGGTTGCTAAAAAGATGAAATGGGATACTGTGGCTAAACTAGCATGAGCCTTCACTTCCTTCCAAGTCCTCTTTTTTAAAATGATTTTCAGCACTTTTATTTTATTTTTTAATTGAATCACTGTGAGATACAGAATTACAAAGCTGATCATGGTTGAGTTTCTGTCATCCAGTATACCAACATCCATCCCTCCACCAGTGTACAATTCCTACCACCAATGTTCCAAGTTTTCCTCCTGCAACCCTCCCCCAAGCCTATCTTTCTAGCAGGCTCTGTCTCTATCTTCTGTCTCTGTCTCTGTCTCTCCCTGTCTTTCTCTATTTGTCCCAGTCTCTGTCTCTGTCTCTCCCTACTCTAGGGCATTATGGTTTTCAATACAGATACTGAGAGGTTATCATGTTTGTTTCTTTACCTGGTTTTAGCACACAGCTCTTATCCAAAGTGACTTCCAATTTCTCTTGCCTACGTTTCCATTCCCAAGAATACCCAGTCTTGCATTCCAAGCAGTGCTTCATCTGGACTTGAACTCCATCATCAGCCTAAGACTGGGCTGTTGGTCACCACTTCCCTTTCACAAACTTCTACAAATGTTGCAAATGTGGTTTGTGCACTATACCCCAGGAAGTGTAAGTGATATCTTTAAGAGCAGTTCTTCAAAAACACTTGGATTACTTTTTTAAGTTGAAACATTCAGATCAGAGTTTTTACTCAATTTTCACTGTCTATCTTCAAAGTAATTTTGCTTCATTTTCATTTGGTAGATGCATAATGTCAAATAAGTGACTTAGGACTGGAGATAGTACAGCAGGTAGGATGCTTGCCTTGCATCTGGCCAATGTGGGTTCAATCTCCAGTGCCCCATAGGGTCCCTGGAACACCACTAGGAGCGATCCCTGAGTGCAGAGCCAGGAGTAAGCCTTGAACACCTCACAGGTTGTGGTCCCAAAACAAACAAAAAAGTTACTTTTAATGTAATGTGAGCATTAATTCTATACCTCCATCAAAGGAGCATCTCATACGTACTAAGCCCTGAATTAGGCATGGAGAAAACAAAAATCAAACACATTTTCTGTTTTCAAGGATTTTACAGAGGGGAGGAAGGAGACAATCTGCACACTGCTAGAATCCACCATCTCAAATCCCGTAACAGAAGTACACAAGAGGTGCCACCATTTCCAAGGGAACTTTGAAGTTCAAAAGCACTTTTCACACTTTTCACACCTTTCAGTCTCCCAAGGATCCTATGACTGAGGTGTTATTGTTACTAATCATTTCCAGGCCACGTAGAAGGCAGCCAAGCAGAGGGAGGGGAAGTACACTGTCCAAGATCACACAGATAATAACCACGATTCTGTCTTAAAACACGCTTGTCTGTGTTCATGCCACCGCTGCACGGAGTATTCGCAGAATCCACCCTCGTCGGACCTGTGAACACCATCCAGATGTCATCTGATGCTGTCTCCCTGGAAACATTCCTATAATGAAATCTCTATTATGTGATCTCCCTTTTTTCCACGCTCCTACCACAAACCTTCTGAGGGTCAACCTACTGTGTGTGTGTGTGTGTGTGTGTGTGTGTGTGTGTGTGTGTGTGCGCGCGCGCGCACGCGCGCTCACACGCCTGTTTCTGGCCTGGCTGCTTGTACTGGTCCTCCTCCTTCCCCAAGGACTCTCCCTCCTCTCCATCCAACTCCATCCTCCTGCTCCTCCTCTTTCATGAAGGTAGACCAGGTTTCACCTCCTCTGGGAAGCCCTCCCTAACCATCTCCCATCCCAAGCCATTTCCTGTAGCTGGGCCTCCTGGCCAAGACACTTGTCATAGCTTCTACTTTATTGCACTGCAGGGGTCAATTTATTTTCCTGTCTTTCTTCCCCACCCCACCCACCCCGCCTTCCTGTAGGCTGTGAGG
>JAOXYA010092814.1:0-22986 GCA_028565675.1 Sorex palustris
TTTATTAGTGAAACACCGTGAGGTACAGTTGTAGACTTACAAATTTTTGTGCTTGGGTTTCAGTTATACAATGATCAGATATCCATCCCTCCACTCTCCTGGACTTCTTTAAAATGACTCACCATTAAACTCAAAGGAGTAGTTTGAGCTTGGCCCATGGTGACTAGTTGATTTATCAACAAGAACAGGCACACAGAAGACAGGACAAAAGCACAGATAAGAGTATGAACAGGACTACACAAACAGATTTCACTGTGCCGACCCTGAATTCCACATCAGGAACTTTTCTGACCCTGGATTCCATGTCAGGGACTTTCCAGAGAGGCAGGGATGTCTCTGCACCCTTCTCTGACCAGTGACCCCCCCCCAGCACATCCACCTATGTCTTCTTCCAATCACAGGTTATGGTTACGTGTAAGCCCTACCTCCAAACACCACGGGAATTTACCAGATACCATACAGTTTCCAAAGCAATATTTCATAGTTTGTTCCTTTAATCCCGGACGAGCCCCCAAAATAGAAAACCAGGCTCGGGATACAGAAACCACTCTATGATACAAAAGCAAAGAATTTTATTGCTAGCTCGAGCTAGGGTTCAAGTCCACGCCAGTACAGCAGCTTCAAGACAATCTGTGTCAGTATTTCATAGTATATGTTACATTACATAAGCTTCCCATTCTTTGCGACTAACAGTGGTCTACTTCTGGCATTGGCCCTACTGATTCTGCGCTTGTTGATTGGCTGAGCTTACCTGCTGGGCTTAGAATTGCCAAAGAGGGTTTGGTTGGCTAGTTTCATATTGTTCCATTTCTGGGAAATGGAAAATGGAAACTTAACTCAGTTTCAGGAACTGAGCCTGAGGCCCAGTTGGATTCTTTCTTTTTTTTTTTCACCGCCTGTCACAGTGTTGTTATTGCTTACAGTCTGTCTCATTTCTTCAGGGGCAAGGAAGTCGGGGCTGTTGCTGTGGTCAGGCTGCCATGTCCTCCTCTGTGACATGGGTTCTAGCCTGACACACATGGCAGCCAGCATGACTAGGAAAGGCTGTTCCTCATGAAGAGCTTTGAGCAGTGCCTGATCTATGGTAAATACCAGGTGTAGAATAACATTGGTTTGTCCTTTCTTCCTGGCCGCAGGGAGCTTAGGTTTATTGGGTTACACCAATCACAGCTCTCCCGAGACACTCTCATTCCTCTGTGTTTATCTTTAACCTCTTCTCTGTGCTCTGTTTCCCCAACCAGTCAATCACCTTTATCTCCAAATCAGACTCTGTTGACTTGTAAGGTCAGATCCTTCTAAAGACTATGTATTGGTAAGTGAAATATTGCTTTTCTCTTCTCCTTATGTCCTTTGCATAGTTACTTTAGAGCAATATCTTTTTTGTATAGACACAGGAAGACAGCTCATGCTATGCTTTTGTAACTTGGGAGTTAATTGACTCCAAATAATATTCACTCCTGGACATCTGTTTACTCGACTTTAGCCTCAGTTGCCTTTAGTTTCTAACTCCTTCCCTCCCCTCTCTTCTTCCCTCCCTTCCTCCCTCTCTCTCTCACCTCTCTCTTCTCTCTCTCTCTTTCTCTCTCTCTCCCCCTCACCCCCCACGCCGCCCCCTGTGACTTCCAGCTAGTTGCTAGATGTAAGAGTGGGTGAGTGGGTGCTTGTTTAAACCTCAATTCAGCTCTTTGGAGAAATCCACCCATTGCTGTTTCACCCCAGTTGGTGAGATCTCCCACCCCCAGCCTAGGCATTTTCAAGGTATTGTTTCATTATTGTGACTAGTTTTGAATCCAACTCTAGTGAGAGGGAAATAAAAGGTGTTATGTCATTACAGTTAACTTGTTCCCTCCGTGTTTCCCTCCCTAAATCTTCTTTATCCCTCACCCCCACTTGCCACCCCCACCTGTGTCTTTCCTTCCCTACACCCAGGTCAGAACAAAATATCAATTTTCCTACCATCCAGCTCAGAGACTTAAGAACAACTGCTCCCAAGGGTCTGTGGCCCCCAAAGGTGCCCCAAACTGGTCCAGTCTCATGCCCATCCTAATGGCTCTTAGAAGCTGTCAGTGAACGCAGCAGGAGGAGGAGGATAAAAGCACCTCTGCAAGGTCTGAAAACCAGGGTCCTGAAGCCAAACAGCCAGCTGAAGCCAGACCCGCTGCATTCTGGGGGATGAGCTGGGGGTTGGGGGTGGGATCAGGCATGTTCTCACCACCAAGGTGAGGAGGCAGCAGCACCCAGAGTCCAGAAAACCAGGGTACCACACCCCCGCACTAGTCAAGGTAAAAGGCCACATTCATGAGATAAGGGGTCGGGTGTGGTTCCCAGAGCTTACAGGGTCTCCTCGGGGCCACCGACCCATGGATCCTCAGGGTATTTTCCCAAACTCCCTTTCCCATGCTCTACCTGGCATCTTTTCAGGATGGGCAAGGGAGGATCCCCAAGAAGACAACCTGTGGCCTGTCCCAGGAGCCCTGAGACTCTGGCAAATGTTTACAGAATAAATAAACCATCAGCGTGAGGAAAATTGGTTTGGGATTTGTCAAAAGTTCGAAATGAACAGACTCCTCAAGACTTAAGAGATCATTAATGGAGACAAAAATCAATAGGTTTTCTCTGGCTGTCAGGTGCTAGCCCTGAGGACCAGGGAGCCAAGGAGTGGGCTCTGCCCTCAGCTGCTCATCACTGGGCCTGTCTCTGCTCCAGCAGGCACACATCACCCTCCCAGTGCCCAGCCTCTGTCTTCTCCCCAGGGAATGGGGACACAGGGTTAGCAACCTCGCAGGCTGCTGGTTGGAGCTGAGGCCTGCAACACGCCTGGGAGTGGGAGCTTCTGGCCCTGAGGGCTGGAGCACTGTGCTCTGCATGTGGGAGGCCCTGGCTTGAGCCCCCATGAGCTTTGCCAGTCCCCAGTATGCTTCCCAGGAACCCAAAGACCACCCCCAGGGCTAGAGCCTTAGTACAGCCCAATGAGCGCTTGATTTGCACACAGCCAACCTGAGTTCAATCCCCGGCATCCCATTGGTTCCCCGAGCACCACCAGGTGTAAGCTCTGAGCATCACCCGGTGGATGACAAAAAAAAAAAAAAAACACCTCCACATTTCTTCTCCTGAGGAGGGAGGGGGACAGAAGTGAATTAGCACCCACCAAAAATGCTCTTCCACCAGCGTACCCACGTGTCTGATGCCTCTGTGGCTGGTTCCAGGCTCCATTGTAGACCCCACAGTGGTCTCTGGACCCCCTAGCACTGGGGTGGCCCTCAGCATCCCTGTCTTCCTGCACCTGCTGGATGATGTGTTTTTATTCCCCCTCTTCTATGACATAGATGTCCCACGAATGTTTGGGGAAGAGCAGTGACTGGTGCGTGCCCTAGAAGTTGGGGCTCTAGGAGTTGATTTTTCAAGAAAACGAGCACCCCAACCTATGACGAATTCTGCGGACAGAAAAACAGACCCTCAACCCCTCGGCTTGGGGGCCAGGGAGATAGTACAACAGGTAGGGCATTCGCCTTGCACCCGGCTGACCTGGGTTCAATTCCAGCCATCTGGTGTCCAGAACAATGTCAGGAGTGATGCCTGAGCACAGAGCCACAAGTAAACCCTGACCACTGCCGAGATTGCCACCCCCCAAAAAAACAACAACAAAAAGAATAAACTCTCAGCTCAGCAGGCTGTTGTTCCTGTCCCCTTCCCCGTCCCCTCCGCAGCCAGTTCCCCTCCGATGCTGCCACGAGGGTCTCTTTCTGCAGACCCCGCCTCTGGCCTCAGATCTCAGAAAATTCTTTGGACTAACCATCGTGTCTTACACGTGCCCTGCTCGCCCAGGGCCGTGCTCCCAGAGGCCTGGCACTGCCCTCTGAGCATTTCTCAGGTGCAGCCACTCCTCCAGCGGTGGGACCAGAACCACCTGCAGGAGGCGCCATGTGCCAAGTGGTTGGAGACAGCAGGAACTCATCGATGTCCACCAGCCCCACCGGCGAGTCCTGATACAGGGACTTGGTGATGGCCAGTCTGAAATCAAACACTACCTGGGCTGGGTGGTCTGCCCTGTAGCCTTGGGCAGGCCACTGTGGCCTGAGTACCTGGGTCCACTCCTCCTTGCCCCAGATATAACATTCCACCCCCACCCCAACACCCCAGGGAACAGTGCAGAACAAACGCACAGTCCTTGCAAGCTCCTGACCGAGTTTCACCTTCCACAAAAGCAGAGCGTGCAAGAGAGATTGATTCTACACAAATAGTTTCTTGCTTTCAAGTTCAGTACAAACAAGTTCCTGGAAAATAAGTGTCTCATGATGGGAGAAACAAATAAACCTCCACGGTTACCTATGGAACTAGTTTCCTCCCAGCCATGCAGGACTTTAGCTCCTAAACTACACTTGGACCCCTGGGTCCCCACAGGAGCCTCTCCTAAGTCCAGGAGTTTCCCAGACCCCAGGTCTGTTGCCTTGTGGGAACAGAACTGGCCGCAGTAGACAAAGCTGGATTCTGAGTGAGGCTACTGCCAAGACCAAGGGCCCACACTCCCTGGCCCAGAGCTCTTTAATGCCAAGGCCTGGGGCTCATGGGACAGAGAGGGGCTTCCCCCACCCACCCTCATGGGCCTCACCAGGAGCTCGTCTAAACTCAAGGCTGTAGCACAGAAACACACAGTCAAGCCACCATCACCCAGGGCTCCTCTGTGGAGATGACTCGGCTGCCACAGAAAAGGCTGGACGCACCCTCCCCTTTATGTTACCATCACAATCTCCTCCCACAGAGAAGACGCAGGAGCCCAGCGCAGGAGAGGGGAGTTTCTGTCTAATTCCAGGACATCTCCAGACCCCAGACCTGTACTGGTGGGGAGAGGACACACCCCAGCAGAGACCCAGTTAGGGTCCCAACAAGCCCACTCTGCCAAAGCCACGGGCCCACGGCTCCCCACCTGCCTCACCCAGAGCAGAGGTAGCTGACACCAGCAGGAGACACAGTCAAGGGGAGAGGATTCTGGAAGGCCCTTGCTCTCAGGGTTCTGTGAGAGCCACTGAGCCAGGCTGGAGGAAAGGAGGGCTCAATGCCCATCTATCGTCCAATGGCAGCTCCCAGCCCGAGCCAGATGTGTGGGTCAGCCAGCCCAGCCAATAGGCCCTGGATTCCCCCTGACCTTCTATCTAACCACCACCTGCAGGGATCCTCATGGCCAGCAGCAGGAGGCGAGCACCACCAGTGGCTCACAGTCAGCTGCATCATATGTTAATCCGCCCTCTCCCCCTACCTTGGGAGATGCACATTCTCATGTGGCCTTAGCAGAGACTTGGGCCCCCATGCAAGCTGCCATGGGGAAGGGGAGCTCAGCCTGCAGCCCCTGTGACTTTCCACCCCCAAAGGAATTCGACACATGCCCTCTGCAAGCCTAGAGTTAACTCCAGGGGCCCCAGGGATAAGGCCCAAGATGAGAGAAGGGCTGCTGGAGGGAGCATCAGTTAGGGGTCTACCCTGAGCCCCTCTGACCCCACTCTACCCTGCGACCTACACTTGCAACTGCCCAAGGGCGAGTCAGTCACCCAGGCCAGCCACAAGCCCTTGATGCCTCAGTCCACCTCTTGGACATGTTGACATGTCAGTGTGCCTCAGTTGACCCCTCTGTCAAGCAGAGCTAGCACCAGGCCCCACACAAAGTACAGTGTGTAGGGGGGAGGGGGTGGCAGGACAGTGGGGGGTGCTCTCTCAAGCCCCAGGCTCCCCACCTTTTACTCCAGTTTCCAGTACACAGTTCTGGGATCTGCACCCACCAGCACATGGCAGGGATGGGAGCGAGAACAACGAGACCCCGACCCCGGAGGAGGAGACAAGACAAAGACCCCACATTCTGCAACAATGCGACTCCAGCACTATTGAGGTGTTTTCAGTGGGGTGCCGGAGTCTGAGCCGAGCAACTCACCCCCACCTGGCCCTGGGTGATGCAGGGATGGGGGGTGTGGTCTTGGCTGTGGGGCTGATACTGGCCGACACCCCTCTCTGAAGTGTCCTGTCCCCCTAAAATGGGATCCAAATGGACACAGAGACCCCTCGCTGCTGAGATGGGAATTAAAGATGTCCAAGGCCGGAAGTGTGTAGGTCTCAGAGACAAAAGGTTGGAGGAGGGGGCTGTGAGAAAGGAACACGGGTGGTTTCCAATCTGTCCATGTCAGGCCCCAAGTTCCTCTGTTTTGTTCATAAACAGAAGCTTATGGGGCTGGAGCGATAGCACAGTGGGTAGGGCCTTTGCCTTGCCCGCGGCTGACCCAGATTCGATTCCCGGCATCCCATATGGTCCCCCGAGCACCATCAGGAGTAATTCCTGAGTGCATGAGCCAGGAGTGACCCCTGTGCATCACAGGGTGTGACCAAAAAATAAATAAATAAAAATAAAAAAGAAGAAGCTTGTACGTGGCCACTCACTGGCTGAGCTGAGAGCTTGGTAAGAGGGACATTCTGATCTGGGGAGAAGCCAAAGCTTTTCCCAAACAAAATGCCAGTCCCCACCGCCTCCAGCCCCATGCCTCCCCCTTGAGGCCTGCCTTTCTTCCTCCTTGGCCTTCCTTCCTGCTCTCAAGTCTCCAGTGCACCACCTCCGGCTCCACCCGGCAGCTGGAGACAAGCATTTCCAGATGTGTGGCCCAGTGGGCTGGAGCAGGGAGCCCGGCCCAGCGGCCCCTCCTCACACATTCCTCTCCACCCACATCAGGAAGTTCTCTAGAAAACTTTGGACACTTCTCCCAGGCTGTGCTGGGTGTCCAGGCCGTGGGTGTCCACCATGGCTGAGCATCAGCCCCGAGCTGCTGAGCTGAGCCAATGAGGCCACTCACAGGACAGTGAGGCCTGTTCCATGGACACACGACCCTCCTCTTTGCAGTCCCACCGCCTTTCCATGCAGGGGTTTAGCCCGTTTCCCCATCTGCCCACCGCTGAAGGACAAAAGACCAGATGGAAACCCCAAGTCTGTCTTGTGTGCTGGGGGAAAAGGCAAGTGGGTTGGAGAAGAGACCACTAAGCCAATGATGGTTGGAGGGATCACTCAGGATGGTGGAGGCATGCTGAAAGTAGGCTATGGACCAAACAGGATGGCTGCTTAGTGCCTATGTTGCAAACCATAACACCCAAAAGGAGAGAGAGAGTAAGAGGGAATGTGTCTGCCACAGAGGCAGGGGGTGGGAAGGGGTAGGGGTTGCAGGAGGAACACTGGGAGCATTGGTGGTGGAGGATGGGCACTGGCGGAGAGATGGGTACTTGAACATTGTTTGATTAAAATGTAATCACAAAAATTTGTAAGTCTGTAACTGTATCTTACGGTGATTCCTTAAAACAAAAATAAATAAATTAAATTTAAATTAAAAAAAAAAGAAAGAAACTCCAAGTCTGCATGACCCCTCACATTGAGTCCTGAAACCTCCCAGTAGGGCTTGCTCCTCCCCCAGACCCACAGAGGCAAACATAGGGCACATACCTGGGAACAAAAGTGCCTCCTCATGAACAGAGGGACTGGTCACGACTGGTACCTCCTACCCCTCCTCCTCTTGCTTCCTGCCCATGCAAGATGGCGGGGGGTGCAGAAGGTGGGGTTCAGTGATAGAGCAGCAACGCTGGGAGGCAAGTTTGACCCCAGAACCACCAGGCATGTTAAGGGCCATCCCAGATGGTACAGCCACCTACCCCCACCCACCCACTCAGAGTCACTGAATGTGAGACACTAAAGGTGGAAAAGGGGCCGGTAAGATAGAGCAATGGGCAAGGAACTTCCTTGTGCATGGTCAACCCAGGTTTAATCCCCCACTCCCCTGAGTCCCATCAGGAGTAATTCCTCGGCACAGAGGAGTAAGCCCTGAGCACCACCAGGTGTGGCCCCAAAACTAATAATTTAAAATGAATAAAGGAAGGGAGGGAGGAGAGTTTGTCTCCCTCTCTGCTCTGACAGGCTGCCAGGTTTCTAAGCCACTCAGCGGGTAGCTGATGAGGACGAGGGTCCTTGCAGGCCCCGCCAGCAGGTACCACACAGGCAGCCGCCAGACCGGGCTCTCCTTCAGCTCACACAGGCATACACAGCCCTGTGTGGTCACCCAGGGGACCCAGACATCAATCTGCAAGCCCAGAGATGGGCAGGAAGCAAGGAGGGAGCATTAAAGGGATCAAAGGGAAGAGGAGGAAATGGACAGGAAGCGGGGAGGGGTAGAGAGGACAGCACAGAGGCTGGATTGGGTTCAGTCCTCGGCACGACATAAGGTCCCCTGAACCCTGACAGAAGTGACCCTTGAGCACAGAGCCAGGAGTAAGTCCTGAGCACTGCCAGGTGTGGTTCCCCGCCCCCCGGAAAAAAGAAGAAAAAATGTTGACAGAGGGGGAGAGATGTCAGGCAGAGGAACAGTGGGAGGGAAGAGAAAGGGGGAGCCGGAGAAGCCCCTCGGAGCCCCAGGAGTCCACACCGTACAGGGCTTCACCCCCAGGCCTGGTCTCCTCTTACTCAGCTGTGTGATCTTGGGGAACTGACTCCCCACCCTGAAGCCTTGTCTTCCTTTCTACAAAATGGGGTTAATAAAGAAAAACGGGCTACATGGAACAGTGCCAGGCACATGGAAGGAATGGGTGACCCTCCCCCCCAAAAATAATAACCAACTGTAACAGGGTTCCTGGAGTCCAGGAGAGGCCAGGCTCATGGCCAGTGCTGAGGGCTGTGGTCCACACTGCCCTTGTTTCTCTCAGGACCCCATTTCATCACAGGCGCCAGGGGCCCAGAAGCCAAGACCTCACCTGCCCCCCCACAGCACTGCAAGAGGCGGGCATAGCCCTCTGTTGCAGCTGGGAACACGACATAGACAGACAGTGAGGGGAAGGGGCTCTGTGCTGGTCTCTGGCCCCGCTTGCTTCCAGCTCAAGTCATTCCCCATTGAGGTTGTGGTTTTTCAAGGGGAAAGGAGGGGCAGATTAGAAAAACTGGCATTTCTGGAGCACTGACTGTATACCTGCCCAGTCTGCCACGTCTGCCCCTGAATCCTCCCCACCATCTCACCCTCCTCTTGAAGAGGAAAAAGCAGAAGCACAGCACAGCTCGGTGCTCTCCTGCAGGGCTCTGCAGCCAGGGAAGCCCCCTGATTGTAGCAGAGCTGAGTCCGCAGAGGGCTCAGCACCACTCAGCGTGCAGGGACAGGTCACCCTCCCAGAGTGATATTAACAGTCTGTGAGAGTCAATATGTTCAAGGTTCTTTTCAATCAAACGCAAGGTGAAGGACAACCGGCAATGGGCTCTGCTGGGGTCTCTGGGTGAGGTAGGGGGGAGGGGGGCATCCTGAGGCTTCATCTGAGGGGAACCTGGGAAGCCACATGAGAAGATGGGAAGAAGCGGAAGTGTGGCCTCCCAGGAGAGGAAGGGGGAGGCTGAAGGACGGGGTGGGGGTGGGGGCATGTGCGCTTGGTGCCATCATACTTATACAGCTGCTGTTTCCACTAGGACAGGAGGGTGTGGGTCTGTGGTCAAGCACTTGTCTCCTTGTGTGAAACTCTGGATTCAACCCCACACCCCAGATATAAAATAACAATCCAAAATGAATGTGATGCTCAAAGCAGACTATACACCAAACATGTTTGCCACTCAATGCCTCTTTTGCAAATCTTAGCAACCAAAAGGAGAGAGAGAACAAAAGGGAATGCCCTGCCACAGAGGTGGGATGGGATAGGGGTGTGGGAGGGGTGGGAGGGTTACTGGGATCACTGGGGGTAGAGAATGGGCACTGGTGGAGGGATGGGTACTTGATCATTTTATGACTGAAACCCAAGTACAAAAACTTGTAAGGTCAACAACTGTACCACATGGTGTTCAACAAAAAAAAAATTTAAAAAGGAAGGAACTTTTGACACATTAATGAATTTTGAGGACATTATGCTAACTGAAGTAAGCTGTAACCAATGTAACATCATCACATTCTTTGATGCCACTGAGATGAGATAGATAGACTGAACAATTTGAGACTAAAGAAGATAGTTGGCTCCCAGCTTTCTAAAGGACTAAACATTATAACCGCTCAGGATCTGCATTGCAAACCATAATGCCCAAAAGTAGAGAGTGACTATGGGGAATCATGTCTGCCATGGAGGCAGGGGGAACGTGGGAAAGGGGGCATAGACCAGGGACATTGGTGGTGGGAAATGTGCACTGGTGGAGGGATGGGTGTTTGATCATTGTGTGATTGTATCCCAAACATGAAAGCTTGTAACTATCTCGCAGTGATTCAATAAAATTTTAAAAAAATGAATGTGAAAATGTCACCGAAGGATCAGTTGCACCACAGGACCTAGGGTAGGCTCAGAACATGGTTCACCCTTACAGGGACGTGCCCATGAGGTGCTAAAGGGTCTTCAGGGTCACCAGCAGCAGTAGCCACCAGGTCAGTTCAGCACTTCAACTCTAGGGCCCCAAGATGTGGTGATGCTCAGGCTCTGGGGTGCAGGGCCCACCAGGGCCACCCCAGCCATGCTCAGGAACCTCCAGAACCACATCTGGTGGTGCTCAGGGACCTTTGGGCTGTACCCAGTAATGCTCAGGAAGCCATGAGGGCCTGGCGTGGAATCCAAGACCAGCACACACCAAGCATGTGCCCTCGGCACTGTCTCCCACCCTAACAGCCTTCAACAGTGCATTGTCCCGGGTTTATACTCCAAATAACCACAGAAACACTCAACCCTCTGCACCACACACACACAGCAGCCCATGGACACATACACAGCAGCCCATCACACACACACACACACACACACACACACACACACACCAGCCCATGGACATATACACAGCAGCCCATTACACATACACACACACACCAGTCCATGGACAGACACAAGTACGCATGTGTGCACACACACCAGCCCATGGGGATACACACAGAAACACACCCAAGCCTATGGATACACACACACATACACCTCCCAGCCCATGGACACACACATGCATTTGCATGTACACACACGATACAAACACACCCACCCATGAAGATGCACATACCCCAGCCTATGGACACACACACACCCCAGCACAGGGATCATAGATCCAAAAGCCCAGGAGAATCAGCCTCAACCAGGGGGTGAAGTGGGGCTTGGAGAGGACCCCCATTCTGATGGAGGTGGGCTTAAGAACAGCACCATGTGTGGTTGCACTCAGAAGCCTTGTCCTTCCGCAGCTGAAGCAGACGTGACAAGAGATGTGGCCGTTTGGGGGCATCCCGTCAATCAAAGGTGCTGAGGCCGGTATGGGGAGAGGGGGGCAGTGTAGAAGGGCACCCCTGAGCACAGGAGAACCAGAAAGAAGAGAAGAGGGGGATGAGGCGGGGAGGTAGTGGAGGAAAAGAGAGGCCACCAGAGACAGAGAGAGAGACAGGGAAGGCGACAGATGAGAGCGGGTAAGGAGGAAAATGCCAGAGATGAGGTACCCAGCTCATTAGGACACTTGAAGGGAGCAGAAGCCTGCGGCTCCGGGGTTGCGGGCTCCAGCGACCTGAACACAGACCAGAAACAAGGATGCTTGGGCCAGATGAGTGGTGCGAGGGACCTGAGTTGGTGGGTGTGTGCGGGTGGTGCCACTTCGAGAGGAACAAAATGTAAATTGACGTGTAGGCGCCCACGTCTCCTTGGGACCGGGGCTCCCCCAGGTGCCGCCCGTGTTCTGGGGCTCCCCCAGGTGCCGCCCGTGTTCTGGGGCTCCCCAGGTGCCGCCCCGCGGGTTCCCAGGGCTGGTGCTCCCCCAGGTGCCGGCCCGCGGGTTCCAAGTGATGTCGTTGCTCCCCACAGGTGACTTATGTGAAGCGGGGAGGAGAAAGACAGGGCTGGTGCTCCCCCAGGTGCAGGCCCGCGGGTTCCTGGGGCCTGGGGCTCTCCCAGGTGCTGCCCTCGAGTTCCCAGGCCTGGGGATCCCCGAGGTGCCGCCCCGCGAGTTCCCTGGGCTGGTGATCCCCCAGGTGCTGCCCCGCGGGTTCCCGGGCCTGGGGCTCCCCCCAGGTGCTGCCCGCGGGCTCCCAGGGCTGGAGGCCGAGCGCCGCGGCGGGACTGCGGGGCCGCGTGCTCACAGCGCCCCCTGGCGGCCCTGCAGTGCCGGCGCCCCCGCGCCGCGGGCCGGGAAGCTCCTCACTCACATCAAGGTCGCAGCCCGCAGGGTCCGCGCTTCCCGGGCTCCAGCTCCGCCCGCTGGGCCCCCCAAGGCCGCCATCTGGCGTCGGCCCCTGGCATAGCCAGGCTCTGCAGTAAGCGCATTGAACAGACGTTCGGAAAGGAACAGAGGGTGCCTGTTACTCTCGCGGAAACAGAAGAGAGGCTTCGCAGTGAGGTTTTGCCGCTTCTCCCAAATTGGTACCTAGAAGCGGAGCCCGGTTGAAGATGGGGTTGCAGCGTGAGCCCGTTTTCATCGGACGCTGCTTTAAACGCAGGAGGTGGAGGAAACGTGCGGAGGTTCACCTCCAAGGACCGAACCTTGACGGACCGACCTCCTGAATGGTCCATTCCAGACCATTTGCACCTAGCAAAGGTTCCAAGCACTTTCCAGGGCTGATGGGAGGAATCAGTGCATGATTGTGCACATATGGGTGACGTGGCTGAGCACAGGGAGGTAAAGGACTTATTAAGCCACAAGCTAGACGGGAGGATGGAGCAGTTTTAGTGGGACAGTCTTGACGGGGAAAGAGAGACCCACACCAGGGGGAGGGGTGCAGAGAAAATCAGTTCACTTCCCAGAGGGCAGGGCAGGGTGAGTGAGAGCGCAGGAACGCCCGATGGAAACTTCTTTGTTGAGAATAGTGGGAGTTCCCCCAGACTACCCCCAGTGAACTGCAGTGGCAAAGTGGGGCCACTGGATGAGGGACAGAGGCTCTAAGGAAGCTGGAGCAGGCGTCTGGCGAGTGCATTTCTCCCAACATCCTCCAATACCCCGTTGGTTCAGGCTCTTCACTCGGCCTCAAGCATCCGTCCTCCTGTCCCAGCCCCTGCACGCATGCTGCCATCAGGAATAGGATGGAAGCGCTCGGCTCCCCGCACTGGCCTGCACAGGACATGAAGCTAATGGGGTCTGGGCCAGCTAATGTCACCCCACCTGTGGGATCCCCATATCTCTTTCAGCACTGAGTAGGGGTCCCCACACCTCTCCCAGCACTGAGTGGGGAGGTCCCCACACCTCTCCCAGTGCTGAGTGGGGATCCCCATGCCTCTCCCAGTGCTGAGTGGGGGTCCCCACACCTCTCCCTATGCAGTCAGGACAGGTGACAGGCCTGCAGAGCAGGGAAGGGGGAAGGTCCTTAGAATACCACCCCTGGGGGCACCGGGGCAATAGGGCCAGTGGTAGCCTTGGGTCCACATCAACTTTCAGCAGCCAGGGGAGCATCAGAGAGAGATGCCAGGAGGGAGTCCTCAAGGGTATAAGAAATCATGGACACCCATGAGGCACATGGGAGCAGAGAGAAAAGGGGTTCACATGAAATGTTGGAGCCCCTCAGGATACCTGAGAAGACTGGAATTCCAGCCCCTCCATAGTAGATGGAACCCAAGTTCAAAGAAAGGAGGGGTGGCTGCCAACACTCAGAGAGACCCCGATGGTCGGATGTGAAGAACAGAGTGATCAAGGAGGGGAGATTCACACCTGCTGAAGAAAGTGGGATTCAAGAGGAGTACTGCTCCACCTATTGTGTCAACAGAACTTGAGCAAAACCAGGGATGCGCGGGTGGTCACGGGGGGGGGGGGGGTTCCTCTGCTTTTTAAGAGGGATGGGGCTAATATTGCCCCATAATTAGAAGCCTGTCTCATGAGCTGGGGGAGAAGGCAGCTGGAATAGAGAAGGGATCACTAAGACAAGGATGGTTGGAGGAATCATTTGAAATGGGAGATGTGTGCTGAAAGTAGATAAAGAACCAAACGTGATAGCCTCTCTGTATCTGTATTGCAAACCATAATGCCCAAAAGTAGAGAGAGCGTATGGGGAAAATTGTCTGCCATGGAGTCAGGGGGAGAGTTGGAAAGGGGGGGGTATGGGGGGTATACTGGGGACATTGGTGGTGGAAATGTGCACTGGTGGAGGGTTGGGTGTTTGATCATTATATGACTGAAACTCAAACATGAAAGCTTTATAACTGTATCTCACAGTGATTTAAAAGGATGGCGCTTCACAGAGTGGAGTTGCCTCCCACCAGCCCAGGGACTCGCTTTTCAGGGGTGCCTCCTCCTGCCCTCTCCCCCACCTCCACAGTTGGGGAACAAGTGGAGCCATGTTCCCTGCAGTAAACAAAGATTCTGGGCTGCCCACCTCACCTGGTGAATCAAAGTCAAGCAGGTTTCCTCGTAGGGGTTTAAACGCGCGTTTCCCCAGCTTCCTGAAACAGGAATCTGTTCTTCCTGGTGACTCCAAGCTGGGTTTTGAAAGCACAACCCTTGGGGTCAGAGCAATAGCACAGTGGGTAGGGCGCTTGCCTTCCATATGGCCCACCTGGGTTCGATCCTTGGCACCCCATATGGTCTCCTGAGCCCTGTCTGGAGGGACCCCTGAGCACAGAGCCAGGAGTTAGCCCTGAGCATAGCTGGGTATGAATCCTACAGCAATAAAAGAAACCGCAAACCTGAACATTGCAGAGAGAGGCCTTTGCCATCACCCAGAGCATGTGTTTGTAGGATAGGAGTTCAGGAGGCAAAGTTGACCCTGGCACCCCCAACCCAGAGCTCCCTGAAGGACATCTAGTTGGCACCCACAGCAACCAGTCCCACCCAGCCAAACCCTCTACATCCCCACCCCTGGACTCAGCGGCCCCTGCTCTTGGTGATTCTTAAGGCCAACATCAGTTAAATGGGTGAATAAGAGCGTTTGTCCTTCTCAAAATAGTCCCACAGACTATGCACTGCACTGCACTGTCCTCCCGTTGTTCATCAATTTGCTCGAGCAGGCCCAGTAACATCTCCATTGTGAGACTTCTTGTTACTGTTTTTGGCATATTGAATACATCACAGGGAGCTTGCCAGGCTCTGCCGTGCAGGTGAGATACTCTTGGTAGCTTGCCGGACTCTCTGAGAGGGGTGGAGGAATCAAACTCGGATTGGCCATGTCGGCCACATGCAAAGCAAACGCTCTACTGCTGTGCTATTGCTCCAGCCCACCCATTCATTATAATAAAAGAAAAATAAAGACCTCTGAATAAAGGAATTGAAACTTTCATCAATTGAATTTGAAGGAACTTTCCTCACATAGCTCAAGACATTTACCACAAGTTCACAGCAAACATCAGACATAGTAAAAGCCTTCCCTGTAACGTCAGGCACAAGACAAAGCTGCCCACTCTCTTCACTCCTATGAAATACAGTTTTGGAAGTATCTGCCGTCATAATCTGGCAAAAAAAAGTGATATTAAAGGCATCCAATTTGGATAAGAAGAATTCAAAATCTCAGTGTTTGCAAATGGCTTGATATTATACCTAGAAAACATTAAAGACTCTACAAAAAAAAAAACCCTCCAAGAAATAAAGCTGCAGTAAAATTAATGATACAACTCAGGTTACATAAACCAGTGAACAGAAATTGATTTTTTACACAGATTTTTCTATATGTAAATATAAAATAGAAGAAAGGAGAAATTTGTAAAACTTTGCATTCACAATTGTGCCTCAGAAAATCAAGTACCTGGGGACCAGATCAAAAGAGGCGAAAGATTTATGCAAGGAAAACTATAAATCACTATAGAGACATAAAAGAGGACATGAGGACATGAGAAAGTGAAAACATATCCTTTCTATTGGTTATAATTGTTAATGGGCTAGAGTGATAGCACAGCGGTAGGGCGTTTGCCTTGCACGCAGCCAACATGGCCGACCCGAGTTCGATTCCTCCGCCCCTCTCGGAGAGCCCGGCAAGCTCTGAGAGTATTCAATATGCCAGACACAGTAACAACAAAGTCTCCAATGGAGATGTTACTGGGCCCACTCGAGAAAATCGATGAACAATGGGAGTACAGTGCCATAATTGTTAATATTGTCAGAAGCATAATCATGCCCAAAGCATTATACAGATATAGTTCAGTATCTGTAAAGATATCCATGACATTTTTCAGACTTAGACCAAACACTGTTAAAATGTATATGGAGTGATAAAACCCCATAATGTCTAAAGTAATCTTAATGAAAAAGAAGATGGGACGCTTCACTTGCCCTAATTTTAAATAATACTATAAAGCTGTTGTAATCAAAGTTGTGTGGTATTTAAATAAGGACAGACTCTCTGGCCAATGGAATATAATTGAGAATCCAGAGACAGATCCTCAGGTAGACAGTTAATATTTTACAAGGGAGCAAAATTCACGGCAATATGAAATAAGGAAAATTATATTGTTAGTCACAATATAATTTGTTAATTTGAAAATTTGAAAATTTGGAAATTTGTTAGTCACATGTAAAAAGATGAAATCAGACTCTTTTTAACACCATGCACAAGAGGCATATCAAAATGGATTAAAGAAATTGATATCAGAACTCTGACCCATACTGATGAAAACAGAAGCACAATGATATTGAAGCTAGAGGACAATGATTCAATGCCACTGACCAAGCAATTGGGAGCAGAGATTAAAAAATGGAACTATGTCAAACTAGAAGCTTCTGCACCACGAAAGAGTTGATGATCAGAATAAAAATATATGGCATAATGTGGGGGAAAATATTTGTCCATCACTTATCTGAAAAACTGTAGACATCTATATCCTAACTAGTAGAACAATTAACCCCATTAAACAGTGGGGGGGGGGGAGAGACAAAAAAGAAACTTCCTTTTAGAAGACATAGATGGCCAAAACAAATATGGAAAATGCTGTGTTACTTATCATCAGGGAAATTCAAATCAAAACAACAGTGAGATGTAACCTCTTACCAGTGAGACTGTCACATACAATAACAACAACAACAACAACAACAACAACAACAAAACAGTGTTGGCCTGGTTGTGGGGAAAAGGGAACCCTCTTTCACTCTGCTGATAAAAATGTTGACTGGTTCAATCTTTTTGGAAAACAATACGGACATTTATCAAAAAATAATAATTAAACCTTAATATGAGCAAATAATTATACTTCTTGGTATCTACCCTAAGGGTCCAAAATTCTACTATAAAAGACACTTGTGCTCCTATGTTCATTGCAGGACTAGTAACAATAGCTAATATCTAAAAAAATAATGACTGGATAATCTATTGTAAATATGCACAATGGAATACTACTTAGTTATAAGAGAAGAAAATCGTGCAACTTTCTGCTGCATGGATGAATGTGGAATGTCTCATGATGACTGAAGTTAGTCAGAAGTCAAGAGACAGACACAGAATGATTTCCTTCATATCAAGATATAAAAAACACAGTAAGAACATAAATAATTCCCAAAGGCAACAGAAACTGAAAGCTTTAGTCTGAAGCAGGGGGCCCTGGGACTGTGGGGAACTGGAAAGGGAGAGACATCAGAGACATAGGGACAGTGGTGCAGGGGAGCACTCCCCATGGAGGAGGGTGTGTTCTAGAATGTTTAGTGCAGGAACCCTAACGCTGTAACTCACAGTGCCCAGTGACAATATAATTCAAAAATAGCCTAATTGCATGCCCCGGCAGCCTAAGAATACTTCCAGCTGAACAATCCAGGACTGGCCTGATCAAACTGGTGAAGGGTGTTAGCTAACCTGTTAACACTAACCTATAATGTCTGGAAGAGACCTGCAACTAAAATGCTCAGAAACCAATTCAAGAAAAAAAATTCATGAATCATAATGTAAATATGATACCACAAAAGGATATCTCTAACAATTTACCCAAGCAAAATGGACATCCATGAACTTCATGGCAAACAAATGAAAATAATCCCCACAAGACACAGACAACTAAAGAAAACTAGGGAAATAATGCAAGAACAAAATGAGACGTTCACCAAAAAAAAAAAAAAAAGAAAGAAAGAAAGAAATGTCTGAAGCAAATACTAGGCAAACTACAAGGAAAAATAAACTGTACTGTCATACTGTACTGTAGTACCGTCGTCCTGTTGTTCATCAATTTTCTCAAGCAGTACCAGTAACATCTCCATTATGAGACCTCTTGTTACTGCTTGTGGCATATCTAATACGTCAGGGGTAGCTTGCCAGGCTTTGCCATGCTGGCGGAATACTCTCGGTAGTTTGCTGGACTCTCCGAGAGAGGTGGAGGAATCGAACCCAGATCAGTTGCGTGCAAGGCAAATGCCCTACCCGCTATGCTATTGCTCTGGCCCAAGGAAAAATAAACAGTGTTATAATATGTAGGGACTTTAGTGCTCTATTCTAGATTGTTATATCATGGATAGAATCAATAAGAAAACAACAGATTACAACAACACTTTAGATCAAATCAACCAACATATACAGAATAGTTTGCCTTTACAGTAGCAGAATCCACATTTTTCTCATGCACAAACAGATAATTTTCTAAAATAAAGCACAGGCTAGGCCACAAAAATTTTCTCTGGAAGAAGAGAACTGCAACTAAAATGCTCAGAAACCAATATATACATTTTGCCTTTACAGTAGCACTAAATTCAAGAAGGTAAAAAAAATATATCAAAAAGCTTTCCTGGTGACAATGGCATGAACATAGAAACCAGTGGAAGAGAAAAACTGGAAAATTCACAAACATATGACAATAAATAACACACTCCTGAATATTCAATTAATCATATAAGAAATCAAAAGGCATGTTTTTAATTGTGAGAGAACTGAAAGTAAAAATACAACACAGCAAATCTAAGGAGAGACACAGAGAAAACAATAATTAAAAAGAAAAATTTGCATGTCATTCATGGAAATTGAGGAGGGAGGGAAGAAAGAAGATGAAGAATGGGAAGTAATGGGAGAACAGAGGGCCCTTGAGGGCATACTGATAATATGGGGGAGCAGCTATTTATCCAAAGCAGTATAGACTCAACTACACTGAAAACGTGAGATCTAAAGTACAACCACCAAACTTTAAAATGTGCCTATAAAGGTGACAGAATGGGGAAGGTGTGTGTGGGGGGCGGGGGGGAACACTTGGAAACAGTGATAGAGGGAAGTTAACACTGGTGGTGGGATTGGTGCTAGAACATAAATGTCTAAATATGTCTAATTCAACTATCAATAACTTTGTAAATCATAATTCAATTAGATTTTTTAAGGTTTAAACAAAAGTTTGTAATGATAAATGACTATGTTTAAAAGATAATATCTTAAACAACCTAGCCTTAGAGTTTAAGGAGGTAGTTAAAAAAAGAGCAGATAGTTCAAGGTTATCAGAAAGAGGAAGAGAAAAAATATCAGAGCATATAAACCAAAATCAGAATATAAAAATCTTAACAAAGAAAAGAGCAAAATAAACAATTCTTTGAAAAGATTAAAAGAATTGGCAAAACTTTAGCTAGACTTCCTAAAGAAGAGAATTTATCAATAAGTAAAGTTATAATCAAAAGAAGAGATATTGCAATTCACATCACATAAATACATAGAATTATAAAAGATCATTATGAACAGCTATATACCAGCCAATTGAAAAAAATCACCCTAGGAAAAATGTACAAATTTTTTAAAATACATTCCATCAAGATTAAATCATTATTAAATAGAACAATTGAAGATCACAATGAAAGGAATGAATCAATAATCAGAAAATTCTCAAAGAAAAAAGCCCAAGACTCATGATTTCACTTGTGAATTGCACTGTACTGTGCACTGTTCCCCTGTTGTTCATCTTGTGAGACTTGTTACTGTATTTGGCACATCGAATACGTCACAGGTAGCTTTCCAAGCTTTGCCGTGCGGGCAAGATACTCTCGGTAGCTTGCTGGGCTCTCTGAGAGGGGCAGAGGAATTGAACCCGTGTGAATTATAGGAAACATTTAAAGCCATATGTTTAAAATTCCTACCTCCAAATTAAACTCATTTTATAATGCATGCATTACCCTAACACCAAACCAGATATGGACTCTACAAGAAAAGAACATTTACAGACCATATTCCTGATGAATGTGTAGGAAAAAAGTTTCAACAAAATTCTAATAAATTAAATTCAATATTACATTACAAGGGTTATATTCCATGATCATATGAGATTCATAAATGGGATGCAAGGATGGCTCAACATATATTAATCAATATTTGTGATACATCATATTAGTGCATTGGTCTATAAAGCCTGTAGCCATCTCAATAGAGATAGCATCTAACAAATTTTGGTATCTTTTTATTATCCCACCAAACCGTTGGTGTTGAAATGCCATAAAAAATAAACCCACACTACCATCATACTCAATGGTGAAAGGTGGCAGCATTCCTTTAAGATCAAGGAAAAAAAAGTGTGCCATCCTCATCACCTCCATTGAATATAATACTGCAATTCTTAGCCAAAACAGTCATGAAACATATAGAAATTTTTAAAATTCTGGATCAAAAAGGAAAAAGTGAATTTTTCTTTTTGTAGATGACATAACTATTTATTTAGAAAACTAAGAACTATTATGGCTAAGAGTCATTTGAACTAACCAAATATCTCAGTAAAGCTACTGTATAAGAAAAATCAACAAAGATTATTTTCATTTCTACATACAAAATCTCTGAAAAGGAAAAAATGCTCAACAACTAGACACAGCCCAGAGGCCAGCCAGAGCCCAGTGTGGGTCTACGTGTATCAGTCACAGAGGCTCACCCAAGGAGGCCTGATCCTAAACAAAACTCGACGCTTCATATAACTGTGTGACCTCAGGATATTCATGCATATGCTCTTTCTGCCCATACTGAGCAAGTGTAAGGCAGGACAAAGGAGACTTTCCAGAATCGAAGTTACTGTGAGAGTTGAATACTTCTGATCCATTAAGAAAATCCAGAGGAAATGCAGAAGGATGGTTGTAAGAAATAGTAAACATAAAAACAATGTATAATAGTCAATGCAATCAACTATTAATGCTAGAAACAACTATTTTTTTAATTCTCTGAAATCAACACTAAAATGATCCAACTGTAAATGGCATCATCAATTCCTTTGCTTGAATAAGAAAAAGAGATAAAATAGTGGTGCCTATCTGTTCTCTCCAGATTGTCCATCCTCCAGCTGCCAAATCCATTCTCTCCATGGGCTCCTCACGGTTTCGGGCACTAATGATGATGGTTGATATCTATCATTATTAAATTTTCATTTTCTGTCACAACTCTGTGATGAGGTTCAGAAAAGGCAGGCAACAACACTATGCAAAGACAGTCCCATAAGTCTCCAGGTTTAAAAAAAATCAGTTTATTTTTCTTTATTCTTTAAATCACTGTTCCTAATAAAGCAAGGATGTTGATGATTGAGTGTGGAGTTAGATTACATGCCTAGTCCTCAAAGCAGGCTAAACATATCCTCACTAGTGTGAAGCCAATGTGAATTCAATGATTCCAAAATCAAGTTCATCAAAGCTTACCAGGAGAGCTACAGAGAATACTTGATTACTTCAATAATTGCTCAGCAGCGGGACCTCCTGAGAGAACTGAGGAGTCACACAGATATATTCCACAAGACACAGCTCTGGTACCCCATCATTCATTTTTTTCTCTTCATTTCTCTTTTTAAAATTCCATAGCTCCATCTGGTCTTTGCCTCCCGCCTCCATACAAAGTTTTTATCTACTTATCCTGTTCCAATGAAAAGATACAGACAATGATTAGAATGAAGAGTCTTTACCCTAAGGCCTTGGAAGCTAAGTGACTTGCCAAATATCCCGTCAGTAAGAGGCAGTAGGTGAACTGCACTCTGAATTCCACAATTCCCAAAAGCGTGCCCCACTCTGCCACATTTGAGGCTTTTAACCGGATGCTCAAGCATTTTCAGTGCATCAGCCCCCGATGTCGGAAGGACAACACTATTCCTAAATTATCCTGATTGCGAATCTCAACCACAGCTTTATTATCTCGCGTTGAAGAGGCTTCTCTAGTTCATTGCGGTGGGTTCCAACGGCTAAGGTTGACTCTCCCACCCTATGGATGGCCGACACGTCAGGCCGGTGCAAGATCACCATCTAGTGGTCAAAGCGCTAACTGCGGGCTACGCGGACCATCTTAATAGATTCCTCCACACCCCCAACTTGATCCCTATAGAGCCTGTGCCCCGCCCCCGCAGCGCTTTTTAGAAAATTTGCAGAAATCATTGACGAAGGTGATCATGTCTTCAAAATTACATAAAACACAAAGGGATTCTGAGTTTATTTTGAGATCTAGTCTGGGTGATGAAGTCAGGATGCTTGGACTCACAGAGAGGTAAGGAGCGACCCTTTGATAGCTTCCCGCGCTCTTGGGCCTTGCATCAAAGAGAACCGCAGGTGCAAACCATGAGGCAAATACACTCACGCGTTAGACTGCACGGGAAGAACTTTACTTTCAACGCAGCAACGAACGAGTGGAGCAAATGCTCCTCAAGCAAAACGAGC
Organism: Sorex palustris; assembly: GCA_028565675.1. NCBI lineage: Eukaryota > Metazoa > Chordata > Mammalia > Eulipotyphla > Soricidae > Sorex > Sorex palustris. The sequence continues at coordinate 22,457 of JAOXYA010092814.1, forward strand.
AACATCTGAGGCTATGGATTCTGATTCTACTCACCCGCAAGAAGCACTTAGTAAACACCTCTACAAGCTTAAAAATAACAACATGAGGTGTGTTACTGAAATTTCTCTAGCAATCTTGCTTTTTCCCGGTATTCTATACACGCCGCTAACTTGTTATTCAAGAAGGTATGTTGAAATGAAAAATTTCTAAACAGGAGCAACTATCAAGTTCTTAAGACCATTGACAGAAGCTCTCCCTAAATCCCTTTCTTATTTTTAACTCCTTGACTTACATTATCTTGGATATGGCTCTAATTTTCCCCACAAAGATCTAACATGGGACACTTCTCAGTTCTTTTTATTTTATCTTTAAAGTCTTTTACATTTGCAAATTCACTGTATATACCTATATATGTGTGTTTTATACCTATATAAAACATTATTGTAGTTATATACTTAACATATAGCACTGTGGCGCCGGCTGCGATAGCACAGCGGTAGGGCGTTTGCCTTACACGCAGCCAACATGGCCGACCCGAGTTCGATTCCTC
>JAOXYA010092815.1:0-11049 GCA_028565675.1 Sorex palustris
GATGTCTCCCTTCTTGTACAGTAGTACAGTCCTGCTGGTTTTCCACTGGGATGGAAACTTGCATTCAGACAGGTAGCGTGTGAAGAGCCAAGTCAGTGTCTTGATGAGTACTGATGGCAGGTTTTTCAGGTATACATACATATATATGTATATACTGGCATGTAAAATTATTAAAATTAGAAACCTGTATTTTAGAAAGTTTTAAAATATTGTCTGCATATCAATTCAGTATTATTCTTTCATCCACTTTAGTTTATTGTGAACTTATGAATATAACCTGCTTTGCAAAGATGGAAGAATAGAAGTTTTTTTTTCTGTAGAGCAAGGAAGTTTTTATTAAAACTTACTTAGAAAGATGTGAAGAGAGAGAAGGCAAGATGTGCTTAAAGAGAACACAGATTTCTCTAGAGTGAAAATAGGCAAGTGAAGAGACAGACAAGTGTGCAATATACATGTTCAAGGGAGAACACGGGCTTGAAGAGCGAACCAGAGTAGATATTTTTATTCATGCGCTGGCTTGGATTTTAAGAGAAACATATACATATAAAAGTTATAGTGGCAGCAAGTATCAAAGTGAAAGCATTCACAAAGGATGTCACGGTCACAGTCACAGTCCTCCCGTTGTTCATCGATTTGCTCGAGCTGGCCCAGTAACATCTCCATTGTGACACTTGTTACTGTGTTTGGCATATCGAATATGTCACAGGTAGCTTGCCAGGGTCTGCTGTGCGGGCAAGATACTCTCGGTAGCTTGCTGGGCTCTCCGAGAGGGGCGGAGGAATCGAACTCGGGTCCGGCCATGTTGGCTGCGTGCAAGGCAAATGCCCTACCTCTGTGCTATGTGCTTTATCCAAAAAAAAATTTTTTTTTGGCCACTAGCAAAGCTTTTCCTAATTCAGGAATCTGGAACTTTAGGCCTGCCTCCCAAATTTTATTAATCACAATTACTTTGCTAATTACGTGATTGGTACTTTGGTAGCTATTTCTTTTGATATAATGCAAACTTCAGGAGGGCATGATGTATAACGGGGCATCTTCAGCAACCAGTCAAATACTTGCCTCAGGAAGTACATCCAGAATGAATGCATTTCTGAAGTGTACAAATGTACCCAGTTTCCCTTGCTGAGGACTGCTCTCAGCTCGGTGCTCAGGGGTGGTTCCAGGTGGTACTTGAGGAACCATGTAATGCTACTATCAAGTCAGGGGCTCCCAAACACAATGCTTGCACTTTGAACAGTCTCCTTGGCTTTTCCCTCCTCTTTTTGACCCAGCAGTGTATGTTCTCTATGTTCTCTTCAGGGTGAGAAACTGAATCTTGATTTTCATCTTCCTGAGGATAACCAGAGTAAGTATTCATCCTATGCTTTGGAAAGAAATGAATTCACAGCATCAACAACTATGGCAGTAGCCAGTAACTGCTGCTTTAAAGTCATGTTCTTATGAAGTCAAATTTTATTCACACAAGGTGACTAAATTCTTGGGAACACAGGAAGTTGAGGAAAATCTTGGTGTTTCACCCAAGAAACCCTGGGAACCCTTTCATTAAACCTGCCTGGATGTCGAGACATTGATTCTATTTTCTTTTTTTTTGAATTCATCTTTTAAAATTTAATTTGTTTTTTTTTTAAATTTTATTTTCATAAGTTTGTTCACTCGAGCAGGCCCATTAATTGATTGCATTCAGTATTTTAGCACCAATCCCACCACAATTACATCTTTCCACCACTGTTATTTTGAATTTTCCCACCACCATTCAAGTCTGCCTGCCAGGGCAGGTGCTAGATAATTACTTACTGTTGCTTATTATGAATATCATGAGAGGTTACACTGCCACAAAAGCAGCCACACGCTTCTGGATTCTAAAATTGTAAATGGTTGGGGTCCAGAGACATTTCCGTAGGGAGCTAATCTATTTTGAGATTCATTTGTTTGTCTCTGGATCAAGGCCATTGATGCACTGAGATGGTGCCCAAGGCAGGTCATGGGTGTGACAGCCAGGACCCCAAGTGGGTGGGGAGACAGGAATGGACCGGACTGCCTGTTTCCACCAGCACCATATGGCCTATAGTCTTGATCCTTGAACCTGCATACCTAAGTTTTGCTTCTGGAAGTTCGTGGCCATCGGGGTTTTATCTGGAGCAGGCGGAGAGGGCGGGCACACCTGCTTCGTATGAGGTGCCCTCGTGGAACTGACTTGGTACGGAATCTGAAGAGATCTCCAGTGAGCTGCTGTCTTCTGGGATTCACTGCTGTGTCCTGATTCTGTTTTCTCATTGGCAAAGGAAAGGATGATGAAAGCCTGGATGTTCCCCTCGCTGTCTGATTTCTTTGAAGATATCTTATGAGATTAAACACTAACATTTTCGGCTTGAATTCAAGTAAGTGAATTGTACTGGCTAAAGACAAATTAAAACAACATGCATTAAACATTTTAAAAAAGCAATTATTTTATTTAGAAAAATACATTCCATTATCAATTAAATAATATTTTTGGTTCTTCACAATTTGCTTAAAGATTTCAAAATGTGACTCATACCTATTTTGGTGAAAATATGCCTTTGGGGAAGTTAAGACTATAGATTGCTACTTCAGTTTTGAAAGACAAAAAGAAAGCAAAAATATTTTCAAACTTTAAGAACTTATGGAAAAGACCACATCATCTCATTGTGATGAGCTGACTGTAATGCTCAGTTTGCAAGGAATTAATTTTTAGGCTGACAGATCAGCAAAATGTAGTTTCAGAATTGTCTAATTATGTGAGGTCACTGAAAGAGGGGTACTCTCCTGGGAAAGATAAAAATACATCAGAACCAAAATATTCTGAAGAACACAGTTGAGACCACCAAGACAGAGCAATTCAGAAGGAAACCCACCTGAGAGAGAAACAGAAGCTTTTTTTTTTTTAGAGAATCTGGTAGAAATGCTGCTGGTAAGTTACCACAAAAGCGAATTTATTCCTGAACTCATGAGTTCTTGTGTAGCATAGGAAAGATTTGCATACAAAACTTCGTTGCTTAAGAAGTTACAGTTTATGGAGCTGGAGCCATAGCACAGAAGTTTGCTTTGCATGCGGCCAACCTGGGTTTGATTCCCAGCATCCCATATGATCCCTGAGCACCGCCAGGAGTAATTCCTGAGTGCAGAGCCAGGAGTAACCTCTGGGCATCGCCGGGTGTGACCCAAAAGGAAAAAAAAAAACACAAAACTCAGTTATGTAAATGAGACTAAGCAATATGCTCTAATGTATTAAATGATTTGAATTTCTTTTCCTTTTAAAAAAATTTTAAATTGAATCACTGTGAGATAGACCAGCTTTTAAACATGGATGTGGACTGGGGGGTTGTGGTTGGGGCTGTGGAGTGATGGTTCTGAGGGCAGGGCTGACCGAGGGTTGATCCCAGGCAACACATGTGGTTCCTGTGTGATCCCTGAGCACTGCCAGGGTGTGACCTCAGAACAAACAAGCACACACAAGCACATTCACACACCTCAAGACTCAGAGTCTTGCCTGAAGGCTGGAGGCTGAGCTTTGGTGTGCATGCTGTGTCTTCTGTCTTGGGACCGGGAACTGCCCTCCCCATGCCCCCAGACCCCAGAGAGTCTCTGCTTTAAGGCCTGGGGCCGGGCTGAAGGGATCATCCAGCTGAAGCACTCACTGTCCATGTTGCAGTGTGCCGGGTCCAGGTCCCTGAGCACAGAGCCTGGAGTAAACCCTGAGCATTCCTGAGTGGGGCCCAGTGATCCCCCAATAACAAAATCAAGCTGGAGGGGCCGTGTCAGAGCACTCAAGCCTCTGAGAAGAGGCTCCCACAAATGGAAACCATTTTATCTTTTTCCTTTTTGGGTCACACCCAGTGATGCACAGAGGTTACTCCTAGCTCTACACTCAGGAACTACTCCTGACAGTGCCCGGGGCACCCTATGAAATGCCAGGATCAAACATAGGTCCACCATGTGCAAGGCAAATGCCCTCCCCGCCATCCTGTCCACTGGCTCCCAAAACTATTTTCATCTCTAAGTTAGTGACAGCCTCAGTAACCACCTCCCTGCCAGCAGAGACCCCACAGATGCTGGGCCAACCCCAGGGAGGAGCAGCCTGGGGGGTCCCAGTTCTCAAGGGGAGGGGTGTCTGAGAACCTGGATAAGCGGAGGGGGGCGTATGGTGGGGAGCAGGCAGGCCCGGGGGCCCGGGGGCTGTGCTTGGTCATTGGCCCATCCAGCTGGGTGCTGGCCCAGCCAGCGCTGAGTCACTGGCCCAGCTCCCTGCAACAGCTGCGTTAACTGGCTTGAACCCTGCTCCCCAAACCCTTCATCAGAGTGCAGTTGGGGACCCCGGGGAGTCAGAACTGCGCCAGCGTGGGCCTGGAGCAAGCCTTTCCCTGCTTCTCTCTCCCACCCTCCGACAGTGCTCTCTCACAGTGCTCCCTCACGCCTGGCCGTGGAGCACCTTCTACCTCCAAGCACCTCGCGTCCCTCCCAAGCCCCTTTATTAGCGGCTCGGGCAGGGACATGTGCCATTAGTGATTTAATCTCTGCGAGACATTTCTCCCTAATTGCTAGTCTAGGATGATAATTAGCAACTGTTAATTCCTGAGAATTAACAAGCTAATACTTAGAGGTAATGGCACCCAGGGAATCATCTCCAAAAACTTGGGGCCACCACCCTCCTTGGCCCTCCAGCTCTGCCCATGTCAGGACACCCTGAGTTCCGGCCTCTCTCTTCCAGGGACTTAGCGGGGACTCCACATCTCTGTTTTGGGGGTGACAGCGGTTGGAGAAGGCGTCCATCTTATTTTTCTTCTCTGGATCTGTAAGTGACACCTGTGCCTTTGAAACGTGTGTCGCATATGGGAGAGTATCAAGAAGAGACTAATACACGGAACCTTATTCCTGGGAGCGTCGAGGTCTTGGGGGTTTGTATACCCCTGGTTGAGGAATTCGGCCCATAGTTGAGTTGTGCCCCCAGAATATCCCTTGCTTTGTTCCATGAGGAGCATGACTCACTCCGATGCCCGTTCATTGATAGCACACGCCCTACCCATTCCCTGTGCTTTACCTCCGAGGTCAAGTGAGGTCTGAGTAACTGCAGTTTTGAGGGAGACCTCCCCAAGAAGCCTTTGCTGCCGTCTTCCTCCTCCTGGGAGATACCCCTTCCTGTTGTCCTCAAGTCCTCCTCGGCAAGGAGCCGGAAGTCCATAGAGACCCCTTCTACTCCCATCTCCCAGCTCTGTGCACTCTGACGGACACCTCCACCATAGACCCCTCAAGCTGGGGGGCTGGGTTCCTCCACATGGGAAAGATGCAAGGCACCAACAATGCACTTTTGTGTATCTTCACCCTGTGTCAGGCGCAGTGGGATACTGAATGAACGAATGCGTAGAATGAGAGGAGGGGGGTGGATGGATGCGTGGCTGGATGAAGGAGTGAATGAATGAATGTGTGAATCAATGAGTGGTGGATGATAGATGAATGAATATGTGAGTGCATGATGAATGCATGAATGAATGGGTTGATGGATACATGAGTGAATGGATGGAGGGGTTGGATGAATGCATGAATGGATGATTGAGTAGATGGATGAATGAAGGGGAGAATGAATTAATTTGTGGATGAATGAGTGGTGGATGCATAAATGAATGGATGGATAGGTGGATAGAGGAGTGAATTAATGAATCTGGATGAATGGGAGATACATGGATACATGAATGAAGATAAATGAGTGGATAGATGGTGAATGAATGAATGGAGGATGCATAGATGATGGATGGATGAAGTATTAAATTAATTAGTGGATGAAGGAATTGTAGATGTATACATTATGGATGAATGGATGGATATGTGAATAAATGGTTGATGCTTGGATGGGTGGATGGAGTGGATGAATGAATTTGTGGGTGAATGAATAGTAGTAGATGCATAGATGGATAGGAGGATGTGTGAATGAATGGTAGATGTGTACATGAATGGATGAATGATGGATATGTGAATGAATGGTGGGTGCGTGGCTGGGTGGATGAAGGAGTGAATGAATGATTTGTGGATAGATGAACGGTGGATGCATAGATGAATGGATGGATGTGTGAATGAAGATGAATGGACAGAGGGATGGATGTGGGAATGAATGGTGGATGCATATATGAATGAATGTGTGTATGAATGAGTGAATGCATAAGTGAATGAATGGACGCTGTTACCCAGCCAAGAGGAGCTTCCGGATAGGACAAGGAAGCCTGCAAGGACCCATGAGAAAATGATACCCAAGGGAAAGAGGCAGAGGGGTCCCTGTTGGGACACGTCGTCAGGGAGCTGGGCTGGTGGTCTTTGGTGGGGGTGCTCCCAGACAGTGCTTAGGGAACCCCCTAGGGCACCCCTTATGACGCCCAGCCCAGTGGGTGGGACAGTTTCAGGCTGGGTGATGCAGTAATGAGGACGCCAGGGACGCCCCCACTGTCTCTTGGGGTGGGAGAGAGGCAGGACGTGCAGTGCAGGCGCTAATCACGCCCAGGACCCCTGACTCTCCAGGCTGCTGGACAGCCGGCCTTTATTCGCGGTGGAGGCGGGCGGGCCGGCTCCCTGAGCAGTGCTCCGCTTCTCCTCCCCGCAGAGTACGCCCCCTGCCGGTGGAACGCGATCCTGCTGCCCGGGCGGGGCCATGAGCACGTGCGGGCGCCGGGCGCTGGCGCTGCTGAGCTGCGTGTTCGCCGTGTGCGGGCTGGGCCTGCTGGGCGTGGCTGTGAGCACCGACTACTGGCTCTACCTGGAGGAGGGCGTGGTCCTGCCGCAGAACCAGAGCACCGAGACCAAGATGTGCCTGCACTCGGGCCTGTGGCGCGTCTGCTTCCTGGCCGGTAAGGCGCCCGGGGCGGGAACAGCCCACACCCCACCCGCACCCGCTGGCAGGACGCCGGGCAGCTTAGACCAGGTGACCGGACACGTGCACGGCCGACCCAGCCCCCCCCTACCCCACGGGGATTCTCAAAGGCAGTGGGAGGGTTCAGTCCACTTTGCAAGTGAGGGGAAGGGGAGCCGCAGGAGCAGGGGTGAGGCCAGCCTACAGGAACGAGTTCATCCCCTTCCACTGGGTTTCTCTGTCTGGCCATGAAGGGGCAGGGGAAAAAAACCCCAACAAAGATCAAGGGTCACCCCAACGCTTACCCTTCCACCTCTGCAGGACAGCCCTGTCCTCCTACCCTTGCTCCAGGCTTCCACCAGCCTGCAAAGGCCCAGGGTGGCCTGAGCACTGGTTCCCAAGTGGTCTCTGCTGGCCTGATCATGCTTAGAGTAGCCAGGCCCTTGCCCTGGGGAGCCAGAGACCTGCTGTGTGGTCACCCAGCCTTTCGCCTCAGGCCCTGGAGCTTAGGTGCATGGAGCAGAGTGAGCCAGGTTCTGGGGGGCACAAGCCTTGGGGCTGGGGTGCTTGCCAAGAGAAGGCCAGCACCATGCTTTGGGGATGGCCCTGAGGGAACTCCGGGCAGTTTGAGGTTACCAGGAGCTGCCTGCCACGGTGGCTCACCAGGCTTTGGGAACATGCTCCATGACCCCCTGTATCCTACACACACACACACACACACACACACACACACACATGCACACTCACACACATGCACACACTCTCATATACACTTATACACATGCACACACACTCATACATACACTGGCACTCACACACACATGCACACACGAACACACACACATGCACACACACCTCCACACACATTCACACATATATTCAGAAACATGCATACACTCAAACCCATACACCCTCACGCTCACACACACATATGCACACAGTCTCACACATGCACTCACACACGCACTCACACACAAACATGCATGCACACACATACATGCAAACACTCATACACACCCATACACACACATGCACACACGCACTCACATGCACACACATATTCGCACGCTCACTCTCACACACATTCACATACTCACATTCACACACTCTCACAAACACACTCATACAAATACACTCATACACATTCACACTCATACACATTCACACACAAACACACTCACTCACACTCACACACAAACATACTCACTCTCACACACACAGGTGGGCCTTGGCCAACCTCCCCCACTTTCAGCCGCTTGGCCCCAAGCCCTTTGCTTGCCCTGAGGTGGCCGAGGAGACCCTGCCATGCTGGGTGTGCGGGGCTTCTCGGAGCAAGCATGGGGCCGACTGTGCCTGCGAGGCAGCCCACATGGTGTCCTGCATGCAGGTGAGGAGCGCGGCCACTGCTTCACCATCGAGGATGTGATGCCCATGAACGCCCAGCTGACGTCGGAGTCCACGGTCAACGTGCTCAGTAGGTGTCGGGCTCGGCAACACTGGGGGAGCGACCAGGGTAGCCCAGGGGAACCAGACCCTCTCCCAGTGCTGACGCCCCAAGCTCAGGGGGCCCAGCCAGCCGCGAAGGCCCCGATAGTGACAGCCGACTGAGACAGGGCGGGGCTGGGGCACAGGGTCAAGCGCGTGCCCACCCCAGCTGTCACCAGACGAAGTACCACCAGGTTGGAGTGCCCAGTGAGCCTGGAGTTACCAACTCAGTTTCCACCTCTGGTCACCCGCTGACCTCAGGTTTGTCCTCCCTCAAATCCAGGCATGTCCACTGCATCCTGCAGCAGAGGGAGTCTAAGATTGGGGTTCTCACATAGGGAACCCCCTAACCCAGGGACAGAGACACTCCCATGGCCCTCCTGTCCCTGCCTCAGCCCTGCGGGCAGACCCCAGTGGGCACATGTGGCTCAGGAGGGTGGCGGTGCAGGTGTGGTAGCTGACCGCGTCCTCTGCCCCCTCCGCCAGAAATGATCCGCTCTGCCACGCCCTTCCCGCTGGTCAGCCTCTTCTTCATGTTCATCGGCTTCATCCTCAGCAACATCGGGCACATCCGCCCGCATAGGACCATCCTGGCCTTTGTCTCTGGCATCTTTTTCATCCTCTCCGGTAAGTGGCATCTGGGGCTACACAGAGCTGCATTGGCCAGTCCCGGGCGTGGGACCCTCTGAGCGGGTGATGGTCGGCACCAGGGGAGATGGCCACAGGGCAGCCTCATTCCATCTGGGAAAGGGTCTGGGCCGGCTCTCTGGGGCAGAGCTGGGACCCCATGACTCTCTTCACACTGTCCTTCCCCCGTTTGCTTTCCAGCTCCCACTGATAATGCAGTGTTTATGTGTGTGCGCGCACCTGTGTGTACGTGTGTCTGAGTGTGTGCATGTGTGTGTATGCATGAGTGTGTGTGCATGTGTGTGCACCTGTGTACATGTGTGCACCTGAGTGTGTGTGCGTGTGTGTGCATGCATGTGCACCTGTGTGTACGTGTGTGTCTGAGTGTGTGTGTGTGTCTGTGGTGAGTGTCTGTGTATTTGTGCATCTTAGTGTGTGCGTGTGTGCGTCTGAGTGTGCATGCATCTGTGTGAGTGCGTCTGTGTGTGCACGTGTGCGTCTTAGTGTGTCTGTGTGTCTGTGTGTATGTGTGTGCATGCATATGCAATGCAAATATTCTACTACCAAGCCACCTTCTGGGCTAATACTTCTATCTTTATTTAAAAGGGTCAAATCTTCCCACTCTCTTCTCTCTCTTTTGGGGCCACACCCAGCAATGCTCAGGGCTTTTTCCTGGCTCCATGCTCTGGAATTGCTCTTGGCAGTGCTTGGGGGACCATCTGAGATGCGGGGGAGTGAACCTGGGCCGGCCACATCAAGGCAGACGCCCTGCCCACTGCCTTCTCACTCGGCCTTTGGAGCAGACCCCCTTCAGCTCCCAGCCTCCGTCTTTCTCTCGAGGTTCCTACCGCCCCTCTCTCCTGCCGAACCCACTGCCTCTCTCTCTCTCTTTCTTAATCCACAGCCCCTTTCTCTCCTGCCACAGCTGTGACTCCCGCCTCCTGGTCTGCTCAATGCAGATGTGCTTGGCCAAACAGGTACCAGGCAGCTCTGCATTCTCCCTCACTCAGTGGTTCGTGAAAGCCACCAGGTGTGCGTGATGGGAGAGAAGGCCCTGGCAGAAAGGAGGGGGTCAGCAGGAATGGGACAGAGGGAGCGGAGACTCACACAGGAGGACACTCCCAGGGCCGGGGGAGCCAGAGCGTGAGAGAGAAGCTCAGGGGGACGGAGGGGAGTGTGACCGGATGGAAGGAGATGGTGCGGGAACTGAGTGTGCAGTGCTCCAGAGGCAGGAGGGGGCAAGGGGTGGGGCTGAGACCAAGAGGAGGAGGAGAAGGAGGAGGAGGAGGAGGAGGAGGAGGAGGAGGAGAAGCATGGCAGGAGGTGAAAAGGGAAGGAGGAGGAGGAGTGTGGCAGGTGAGAAATGAGGTGAGGGTGTCATGTCCCCCTAAATTTATTGACAAGGGAGGGACCTGAGAAGAGATACTTGGATGGAAGGTGGATGGCGGAAGGAAGGAGGGAAGGGAGAGAGGAAGGAAGGAAGGAAGGAAGGAAGGAAGGAAGGAAGGAAGGAAGGAAGGAAGGAAGGAAGGACCAATTTCCCTGGCTATAGCTTGGGCTCTAGAGGCAATCAGAATGGCCAACGCGCATAAGCGTTTCTTTCCCCTCCCACCCATCCTTCCTTTCCTCCTCTGTACATCTCTTTCCAACCTCCCCATCCATTCTCCTGTCCCTTGGTCTCTTCGTCTCCCATCCGTCCAGGAAGCCCTCCCTGCGCGGGCAGCATCCTGGGCCGGCTCTATGCACGGTCTTTCCCCTGGATGAGGCTCTTGCTCGTCTCTCTGAACGGCCCCAGCCACAGCCCTGCAGTGGTTCCCAGGCAGCGGTGTCTCCCCGCCCTCGGCTCTGGACCCCAGCGTCTTCGCAGTGGCCCTTGATCAGAGCCCACTGATAATTGAGTGGGCTCCTGGAGTAGCTGCCCGGACTTGGGTTCGGGGCCCAGGGAGACTTGGTGACCCCCTCACTGCCCTTGGTGGTCAACCCTCAAGATCATGAATCACGAATCACGACCATCCTGTTATTCGTCGATTGCCTCGAGCAGGCCCCAGTAATGTCTCCTTCATCCTAGCCCTGAGATTATATTCAAG
>JAOXYA010092825.1:0-11049 GCA_028565675.1 Sorex palustris
GCGGCCGGCCGGCCGGAGCCGTGAGCGCCGCAGTCCCCCGCCCGTGCCCAGTGCGGCAGCTTCGGGCCAGAGCTGGCGCCGCTGGCCACACTTCCTGGCCCGGCGCAGCCGCCGTCCACCTGCCAGCGGGGGAGGGGCCGGCGGCGCGGGGTCAGAGGTCGCGGGGCCGCGGCCGGCGGCGCGCACTGGGGCCGTGGCCGGCTCGGCGTGGGCTGCGGGTGTTCCCGGCCACCGCCTGGGGCGCCGGCAAAGCAGGACACTGCGCGCCTCCAGTCCAGGGCCGGGACCGTCATGGGCCTTCCAGAGGCCGAATCTGGGGCGCCGGCGGGCCGAGGGCTCCCCCTTGGGTCTGGGCAGAGCGAGAAGGAAGGGATCCAGGTCTCTGCCGTGGAGGCAGGCGGGGTTTTCCTTCTGAGCGACCTTTGCAAGCACCCCGGGAGGGTCTCTGCATCCTCATTCCCTGCCAGCGCGGAGTATGGGGACTTCATTCCACCCTCAGCTGTGACAACTCGGTTCATATCCCGATTGTAACAGGCTCCCCAACCCCCCGTGGGCAGGTTTCTCAGGTGAGGAGAGGGGTTAGGGGATGGACGTCCTGGCTACACCCCTGCCAGTGCAGGCAGGGCTCCTCCAGGCGGCCCCAGGAGGTAATCGGGCTGCTTCCTGCGGGGTCCGGGTGTGAGGGCCAAGATCACAAGGTTCACCGTTCTGTGTGGGTCCAGGGCAAAGTCTGCGGCGTCACTAGCTGTGTCCAGCCCGGACACTGCTGCCGAGAAAGGCCTCGTTGGGGATCAACCTGGAAAACTCTTGAGGCGCTCCCAGTGTGGGGAGATGTTTTGCCGGCCAGGCCTACCTGTGGCAGCACCCACAGCAAGACTTAAATGTGCTTATTTTTATTTATTTGCTTTTTGGGGAACACCTGGCGTTGCACAGGGGTTACTCCTTAGTTCTGCACTCAGGAATTACTCCTGGTGGTGCTCAGGGGACCATATGGGATGCTGGGAATGGAACCCGGGTCGTCCGCGTGCAAGGCCAACGTCCTACACTCTGTGCTATCGCTCCAGCCCCAAGTGCCTTTATTTTTATACCAACCAAACACTGAATATAAAACCCGTCTAAAACAAATGGCAATCACAGCAGACCTGAATAGCAGCGAGGACACTGGAGGTGGGGCGGAGAGGCTGGGGGGTTCCTGCTGTCCCGTGCGTTGCTGCCCACACCTGGGCCAAGCATTGCAGGGCCCCTCAAGAAAGCAGATCCTTCAGGAGGCCACAGGGAGGGGCTTCTCCAGTCCTCACCAAGGGTGTGGGGTAGGAAGCAAGCACCCAGGTTCTTTGCCTGTGGCCTGGCTCTGGGGAGTCTGGGGCACAGTGGCCCCAGGGGAGTCTTTGTCTGGAGTGTGCAAAAGCAGTACCTGCTTTTCTCAGTTCTGCTGGGGTGAGCTGGTCACTCAGGCCCCAGCTGGCCGCTGGGTCCTCCCGGAGCCACAGCTGCCCTCCAGATGTCCTGAGTGTGCCCAGCTAGCGCCGGGGTCCCAACAGCTAGATGCAGTCCATGGAGTTTTCTGTCAGGAGGCTGGGGATGCAGCTGGGGGGTCCTGGGCCCTTGATGGGGCTGCAGGCCAGGGTCAGGTTCCGGCTCTCAGCGCTGTCCAAGTGGTCCGCAGGGCTATCCCAGTTGATATGGAAATGGGTCACCCGAGGGTTCGAGGTCAAGATGTTCCGCTGGAGCTGCCACAGGGACAGAGGCGTCAGGTCCCCAGGCCAGTCTGGGCACCTGAGCCCCTGTGCCAGCCCAGGCACAGCTGACCTTTGTCCCACCCTCGCCCCCACATGGGACATGTAGGACTGCAGCATGGGCCTGCGCCTCCCCTGTCCACAGCAGGGCTATCTAATCTTGTCCGTGAGGGGGAAGCTTCTGGAAACAAAGGCCTCGCTCCCTGATCCCATAGGCTCCCGGGCCGCCCTGGAGAAGCTTCGCATGTGTCCATGGTGCCAAGGCCACTGCCTGGACTGCAGTGGGTGCCGCACCCACCTGGGAGAAATCGGGCGTGGGGGGTGGGTTCTCCTGCAGCTCGGGGCTGGGATACTCGTTGTTGACGTAGTAACCCACGCGAATAAACTCCTGTTCGTGGTAGATGCAGGTGAGGAGGACCACAGTGACGCCCACGGCATCCAGCTTGGGGATGAGGGATGGGTTGGGGGCGTCGGCCTAGGGGAGACACATCTGGGGTAGTAGCATCCGTCACCAGACCCGTAGCACCATCCCTAAATCCCACCAAACGGTGCCTAAGGTAAGGAAGGTCCACAGGGGCTTCCTGAGCCTAACCCCAGGGCAGTGCCGCCCAGGAGGGCACCAGTTCGAGGCACAGCAGACCACTGCATTCTTTCCACTTTCAATCTTTGCTTTCTGGGCCACCTGGACTCAGGGCTCACTCCCAGTGAGGTTGGGGATTCATATGGGCACTGGGGATCAAACTCAGGTTGGCCGTGCCCCAGGCCAGCACCCTCGCCACAGTCCTGTCTCTCAGCCCAAAGACCGGAACTTGACACTGGGGTGGAGTCAGTGCTCCTGGACAAAAAACCCAAACCCGTCTTTTTTTTTTTTTGGTGGGGAGGATTATGCTACATTTGGGGGAACGGGGGCAGAACTTGGGGCTCCCTTGTCCTTACCTGGAAGAGGAACGTGTGTCTCCCGGCAGGCACAGGCCCGACCAGCACAGAGTCAAGGACCTGGTCGAACTCCTCGCTCTCAGCTGAGCCCACATAGGTGACTCTCCACTCCAGGTCTGCAGAGACACGGGGGCAGGGGACAGTGTGACAGCAAGTGTGTGTGCATGGGGTGAGCCCTGAGCAGGTCTGTGGCCCATGGAATGTTCCTCACATCCTTGTTCTTGCTCCCCCCTGGCTGAGCTCCGGGGCAGCTGTGGTGCCAGGGACCCAGCCAGATTAGCATGTGCACAGCTAGTGCGTCCCTGCTGGCCTCTCCCTCCACCCGGGGACATTCTTCTCAGCCCACTGGCACCAAGACAAGCAGAGAGCTTTGCTGGCAGGGGTGACATCTGTGCCCCTGCCCTGGGTAACCTTGGCTCATGAATCCAGGAGGAATGGGGGCCTTCCAGGGGCTACCGGGCCCGTATGGCAGAGACTGAATTGAGCAGCAGGTGATGGCAGGGCAGGGCGCTGCGGTGGACGCTGAATTCTCTTTCACACACAGGGACTGGTGCCACTGGCCAATCCCTCAACAATGGGGTAGGGTGGCTTGAGGCCACGGGTGGGGAAGACGAGGCTGCTGGAGGGTCCCCTGCCCTGAGCTCTCTACACAACCAACACCCCAGATCCAGCCTGTTCCCAGAAATTCCAGGTTGGGGACACAAGGGCAGCGACCTGAGCCCACCATGAGACCCCAACTGACTCTTGTGCCCTATCAGTGCTGGGACTGAGGGGGCATTTCCAGTGTGGAGGTGGGTGACAAGAGCTCAGGGGACCCTGCCTGCTGCTGCCTGGGTAGGATGTCCAAGTGTACCAGGGGCAAGGTCAGGCTGGCAAGGGGTAGCCTGGCGCGAGTAGCGCAGCTTATTTTGGGCTCTCTGGGATTACACAAGCCTGGTCTCCAGTGGGGGAAGTTGCACAAGCCCCGGATTGTCACAGGAAGCACACGCCCTGGGCAGCTGCAGGCCCCGGGGTCCCCCACTCCCCAGGGACCCGGAGGCAGGTCCGGAGCGCTCCTGTCATCCCAGCCCCTCCTTGCCGTGCAGGATTTTGTCCCCTTGTGAGTCACCCCAGCTTTCCTCGATGGGGCTCACACAGGTCTGGGGATATAGTGACCCAAGAACCCTGGGCTGGGTGCGTCCTGCCACTGTCGGTCTGTTCCTCCCTCCAGTCCAGCGTCCCAAGTAGCCCCTGAGCACTGCCACGTGTGGCCCCCAAGCCAAAGCAATGGCACAGGGGGTCAAGTGCTTGCCTGCATGTGAACAAAGCCGGTTTGATCACCCAGAGCCCCCCCCCCGCCAAGTCTTGCCAGGTATGGCCCCAAAACAACAAAATAATAATAGACCCCTGGGAGGCCAGAGCAATGGGACAGCGAGAGGGTGCTTGCCCTGCATGTGTCTGATCCAGGTTCAATCTATGGGGCTCCAAAGGGTCTCCTGAGACCCACCAGGAGTGACCCTGAGCATAGCTAGGGGTGGTCCTCAAACCCAAACCCAAAACAATAGATCCTGAGAGGGAGTAAGGCCCCCAGCAGGCCCAGACTCACCCCTACCTCCCACCCAGCCACATCATATCCTGTGTGAGCCCTGCTCGAGGTCCCCCAACACCCAGGAAGAGAACACAAAGCACAGCAGCGCTGAGGAAGTGGCTCTATTGGGCCACACCTAGCTGCTCAGGGGTCACTCCTGGCAGGTCTCTGGCAACCTTAGGGGGTGCTAGGGATTGACTAGATCCGCAGAATAGGTGCCCTCCCCACTGTCCTATTGCTCTGGTCTGGTGTCTCCTTTTTGTTTATTTATTTATTTATTTTGCTTTTTGGGTCACACCTGGCAATGCACAGGGGTCACTCCTGGCTCTGCACTCAGGAATTGCTCCTGGCAGTGCTCAGGGGACATATGGGATGCTGGGAATCGAACCTGGGTCGGCCGCGTGCAAGGCTAACGCCCTACCCACTGTGCTATCTCTCCAACCCTGGTGCCTCCTTTTTAAAGTCAAGGGCGTGACTCTCCATCCCTGTCACCCCATCATCACCCTAGTTCTGCGCTATCTCGTGAACAGGTGGCTTCAGCCCCTGCCACTCCCACTCGCCATGAGCCTGTGATGAGGCCAAAAGGGGCTCAGGAGGAAAGGAGTCACACACACGACTGGATGGAAGCGGCATGCTTCATCTCAAGCCCCCACATTCGCCTGCACCCAAAACTCAATGTCACTGAAGTGGCACACACGCTTCGTTGATTTATTTACACTTGGTCCAGGAGGATTTAACCCTGCTGTGTAGTTAGTAGCTACAGATTAGATCTCTAGTTAGTGCCTCCACTTAGGCAGAGATGAGGCCTGAGAGAGAACAGCCAGGCAAGGCCCTTAGCTGACCCAGGTTCCATTCATGCTAAGGCACAGAGTCCTCTGGGCAGGAGCGACCCCTGTGTGCAGAGTCAGGAGAAGGAGGTAAGGCTCTTGGTCAGCACACAGCTGACCTGGTTCAAAACCCAGCACCCCACATTCAAAATCCCCGCATCCTGCTGGGAGTTGATTTCTGAGCTCAGAGCCAGGAGTGAGCCCTGAGCTTAGCCCCAAAACAAAACAAAACAAAACACAGGGAGGGATGGAATTAAGGGCCTAGGCAGGGGCCCTCAGCTGCAGCGGAACTCAGCACTGCCCAGATGCGGTAGTGCCAGCCCCCTTCCCCTCCTCTTCCCCCCCCCCCCACTGCACTGGAAAGGCGCCAGAGGGAAGGCGGACACTTGGGGGACCTGCGCGCTCAGAAGCTGCGAGGCTTTGCCCAGGCCTCCCAACTTATACCCCCCACACACACACACTGGATGAACCAAGGTTGCCACTGGAAACCTGCTGGCAGGGGTCAAACGGGGCTGCGGATTGACTCTGTCCCTTAAAAACCTCAGCCAGTCTGAGAAACGTAGGCGGCGAGGTGGGGAGGCCAGAGGGGCCGGGATACTGCGATCGATGCCAGCGCACAGGACCAGTGCGGATCACGGTGAGTCTAGCCGGGAGAGCACAGGGTATGTGGGAGGTGTAGGTAGGAGTGGGAGACGCGTGGCCCGCGGAGCACCCCCTGGAGAATAAACGGGCAGGAGCTGGAGGTCGGGTGTCCCACATCGGGGACAGGGTAGGCGGGGAGCGGGGGGCTGCACGCGAGGTCCGGGCGGGCAGAGGGAAGACGGGGCGTCCCAGTGCGGTCCTGCTGCAGAGTGGAGGCTGGGGAGCTGTCCGCGAGGAAAGTGGGGGAGAACGAGAAGAGGGTGGTGTCCCCAGGAAGGCCGGGGAAGCGAGGGTGGCCCTGCGGGGCGCCGGGTCTGGGGTGTCCGGGAGAGGGGAGCGTCCAGCCTCACCGTCCGCCAGGGCCTCGTTGCACTCGAAGCTGATCTCAAACCGGAAGGGGCTGTGGAAAGGGCTCGGGTTCTCCAGCACCGTCACGTTCAGCACCGACACCTTGGCCATGGCTGCGCCGGGCCTCGGCTGAAGCCGGGGCTGGCGCCGAACCCGCGCCCCAGCGGCGTCGGGTGGGGGAGGGGGCACGCGCGGAGACCCGCGTCGCTGCGAACCGCTCCTGCCGCCTCAATCCGTGGCCCGGGAAGAGCGTAGCGCGTCCGCGCGCCTCCTTCAAATAGCCGGCCCACCCTCCTGCCAATCACAGCCAACGCTCCTGGGCGGTCCGAGCGCGCTCTCCGCCAATCGCAAAGCGCCGCTCGGAGCGCGCCCGGGCCTCGCGGACCAGACCGCCGCGCGCCGTCTCCGAGGAAGGCGGGCCCAGAGCTCGGCTACTTTGGGAGTTCTCCGGGAACCAATCCCCAGCGTCTCCGACTCGGTTGTCCCAACGAGGGTGGGGTAGTCAGAGCGCAGGGCTCTTCTTGGCCAATCCTGGAAGTTCCCGCACGGACTTGGCCCACCCCCTTCACCCCGCCCTTCCGGAAAGCGTGTTCGGCGGAGGGCAGCGCCACCAACCGCCGAGCGGTGGCGCGCGGCGCCCGCTTAAGAGGGAGGGAAAGGCGGTGTTCGAACCCCTGGTGATTGGCAGACGTCAGTGGGGGGGGGGGGGAAACCGGGATTTCTTGAGACTTGACTTGTCCGTGGCAGGGCGGGAGGAGAGGAAAGCAAAGGCTGGGGATTGGTGGGAGAGAAGCGGAAGTCGGCCAAGCGGCTCGGTGGAGCCCCGGTCAGAGAAAGGAATAGCGGTCCTTGTCCCAGTGTGGGGCAACAGGTGAGCGATCCCCGCAGTTTCTGCCCTGAGAGCTTTCGAGCGACCGGAAGCGGGGATCGGATGTGAACGCTTGTGAACGTTTGACACAACACCCCGCTCCGGGTGAGACGTCGGCGGCGGCGGCGCGCCTGTACCCGAATCCACCACGGCGCCCTGCTGGAATCTCGTCCACTTACCGTGTCTGCCGCTCGTTCTCCCCGGGCCGGGGCCGGGAGCCTTTACCCGCTGCTCTGCCCACCGCGACCACACGCCCGCTACGTGCTCACCCCCGGCGGTGCTCAGGGCTTCCTCCTGGCTCTGCGCTTCTGGGTCACTCCTGGTGAGGGTCGGGGGAACACTGAAGTACCGGCAATCAGACTTGGGTCGACTGTGTGGAAGGCAAGTGCCTTGCCCGCTGTACTAGCTCTCGAGAGCCCAGCCTTTGCAGAGGACGGAGAGAAAGGGGCCACGGTGACACACGAAAATGGATGATTCCGTGTTTGCGTCCAGTGGCTCGGGGTGGGGGGTGGCGGCCAGGTTGTGCCCAGCAGTGCTTGGGTGCCTATCCCTGGCATCTTGAGCCTCCTGAGGCAATGCATTTTAAGGGGTGTCATTACTCGCATTAGTTAACTTTGGGGGGGCACATCTGGTGCTGCACTCTTAGCATGCTCAGAGAACCATATAGGATGCCCAGGATAGAACCTGGGTCGGTAACATACAAGGCATAAGTTCCACCACTGTACTATCGCTTTGGCCCCAGATTAAAAAACAGAACAAAAATACAGGGAGGCAGAGAGATTGCACAGCGGTAAGGCACTTCCCTTACACATGGCAGATCCAGGTTTGATCCTAGGCACCCCATGAAGTCCCCTGAGCCTACCGAGAGTGATCCCTGAGCAAGCCAGGTATGGCTCAAAATAGGAAATTTCTGGGCCCGATGGACTAGAGCACATACATTGTTCTGATCGACCCCTCAGCACCACATGGGTACCCTGAGCACTCAGTGGACCTGAGGCCGCCTGGGATGGATGAGCTCCCACCGTGTCTTTGGTTTGGTTCTGAAGGGAACCAGAGCCCTGGCATTGTACTCTTCCACCCACATCACCAAGCCTAGCGTTTCCAGGAATTATTCCTGAGCCCAAGCACTGCTTTGGACCCCCAAAAATTCCAAAGTGAAAAAGAAATGAGGCCCCAGAGAGAGTTCGAGGGCCTGGAGTCTAACCCCCCTGCACACCAGAAAAACTCCCCTCCCCCACTCTGATGCAGGTTGGCTGCAAGAACATCCAAGAGGGCCTTGTATGCGGCTGACCAGGTTCGATCCCCGGCATCCCATAGGTCCCCCAAATACCACCAGGATGATTTCTGAGCACAGACCCAGGAGTAATCTCTGAGCAGCATTGGCTGTGGCCCCAAATCCTACCCTCGCCCCCTAAATTGCTTATTGCTGAATACATCCTGGTTATGTCCGATGTGCTGGTGGTGCCAAAGCGCCCACAACATTGGGATTTCTGTCTGTTTTATTAAACACGGCTCCTTCTGCCTCCTTCTGCCTCAGCTGATTTTTAAAATATTATTTTGGGAGCGGGGTTTGGCGATGCTTAGGGGTTAGTCCTGGCTCTGCACTCAGGACTCATCACTCCTGGTGGTGCTCAGGGAACCCTTTGGGAATGCTGGGGTTCCAACCCAGATCAGCTGCGTGCAAGGCAACTCTGGCTTTTTTTTTTTTTTGCGTCACACCTGGCGATACACAGGGGTTACTCGTGGCTCATGCACTCAGGAATTACTCCTGGCAGTGCTTGGAGGACCATATGCTGGGACTCAAACCCGGGTCGGCCGCATGTAAGGCAAACTCCCTACCCGCTGTACTATCGCTCCAGCCCCCTCTGGCTTTTTTTCTTCTTCTTTTTTTTTTTTTTGTATTTTGGGTCACACCCGGTGATGCACAGGGGTTACTACTGGCTCATGCACTCAGTGATTACTTCTGGCGGTGCTCATGGGACCATATGGGATGCTGGGAATCAACAAAGGTCAGTCGCTTGCAAGGCAAACGCCCTGCCCACTGTGCTATCACTCCAGCCCCCACCTCTGGCATTTTTTTAAACCTGGAACTCCCCCTGCCCCAAGCTTTCACCCCTGAAGCTCAATGCCCCTGTATTAAGTCAGCAGCATGGGGTCAGGTCTGAGTTCCAACCTCATGTACCTCCAAAGAAGCCTTCCCTGGGGACCTCCACTGCCACTGACCCCATTCACAGTCACATTTGAAACAGCTACCATGGCACTGGCCAGTTCCTCTCCTCTGCTGCTTTCCTGAGCTCAGCCCTCAGTCTGCATGTTTGGGGGGCCAGGTGTCTGTCCTATACAAGATGGCCTGGATTCGATCACCAGCACACCAGGCGGTTCTTCCCAAGCCCCGCCAGGAGTGGTTTATTTATTTATTTGCTTTTTGGGTCACACCCAGTGATGCAGAGGGGTTACTCCTGGCTTTGCACTCAGAAATTTCTCCTGGTGGTGCTCAGGGGACCATATGGGATGCTGGAAATCGAAACCGGGTCGGCCGTGTGCAGGGCAAATGCCCTACCTGCTGTACTATTTCTCCAGCCCACCAGGAGTGGTTCTGGAATGCAAAACCAGGAGTCATCCCTGAGCACAGCCAGGTGCAGTTGCGAGGCAGGGGTTGGGGAGGGGCCCCAGAGGCAAACAGCTTATGCATGTAACAGAATTGCAAGGCAGGGCCAGCAGATAGCACCGAGATGCTGCTTAGACTTTGTAATGCTGGAGACCAGCCAAGTCCCTGGTATGACATGGTCCCCAAGCACCAGGTCCCTGAGCTCTGAGCCAGAAGTCACCCCTAAGTACTGAGTGTGCACAGGGTGTGTACCCTCCCTTCCCCCCCTTGAAAGCAAAACCCCCTCTAAAGAAAAAAAAAGAAGGTAGATCAACTGGTTTGAATATAACATAATAAAGCTTTGATTGGTACAATTGAGGCATTGTCAGTGTGTTGATTCAGTACAGCCTGTAATGTGGGCTTAGCAACAAAGTAGCTCCTGGTGTCTGGGAACTGGGTGTCTCACCCAAACCCTAGCAAATGGGGGCGGGTGGATGGGGTGTTTCTAACCCAAACAGGCTGACACCTGTGTGGGCCTCTAGTCCCTCTAGCCCCAGAGAGAATCAGGCATAAACAGACACACGGAGTTTTTTTTTATTTTGGGCCACACCCTGCTATGCACAGTGGTTTACTTCTGGCTTTGCACTCAGGAATTACTCCTGGCCGTGCTCAGGGAACCATCTGGGATGCCAGAATTGAACCCGGGTTGGCCACGTGCAAGGTAAATGCCCTACCTGCTATACTATCACTCCAGCCCGTTTTTGCTATGTTTGGGGTCAGACCCAGTACTGCTGGAAGCACTTACCCTGTGGAATTCTGGGGAACTAGGGCTCCCATACAAAACCCAGCCCAGTGTGCTCCATAGCTCCCTGGTCCCAGGCACTGGTCCTGGAGCTGTCCTCTGCACCAGCTCAAGAGTGAACCCCTGGCTGTACCCAGGGAACCTTTGGGTGGGGGTAACCTGCAGTAAGGCAAGTGCCTTCTCTTGGTTCTGTCTCTGGCTCCTGCCTTTTTTTTTTTTCCTGAAAAATACAGCGAGTTGGCTCAGTTTGCTCATTCAGGAACCCAGGGCTCATTCCCTGGCTTTACATGGCCCCCAGCACACTGTCAAAAGTCACCCAAAGTCACATGACATGACCACTCGGGAGCCAAGTCCGCAGTAAATGGAACCCCACAGTGCCCTCCTTCCAGTGGAATGGGAGCTGACAATGGCCACCCTGGTCAGAAGGGAGTCAGCCTTCTCTGGGGGTGTGGAGAATAGTCAGCGGCAGCTCGGATCTCTTACCAGGAAATCCTTCCAAGTCCTGAGTTCAAAGTTCAATCCCCAATGCCAGGGCATCGCAGAACAGGAGCCCTGCACTCTGCCAGCTCTGCTGTCGGTCATCTCCCAGGACGTCCACGCCACTGTGGGCATCCCACCTCAACAAGGAATATATATATGGTCACGGTCACGGTCCTCCCGTTGTTCATCGATTTGCTCGAGTGGGCCCAGTAATGTCTCCATCATGAGACTTGTTGTTACTGTGTTTGGCATATCG
>JAOXYA010092848.1:0-11048 GCA_028565675.1 Sorex palustris
AGATACCCACTAGCCACAATGCCTATGTACGTAAATGCTGATCTTTGAATCTATAGGCTAAGGAGTGATGTACTTTTAACTGGATTGGTTAAGAAAGTATATGTTGTTACAAATCTATTGGCTATGAAATGCGCGGGCTTTGCTGTAACGGCTAGTGAAGGCCTATATAAGATCCCCTTTGAAGAAGCTCGGGGTCTTGCCTGATGGCTTGACCCTGGCTAGCCGGCTCAATAAACTACCTGCTTGCTGATTGCACTCCTGCATGGTCCTTGCTTGTGGTCAGAGATCCAGAGTCATGCCCTAATACTTCCAGGAGTGGTCCCTGAGCACAGACCAAGGAGTAAGTCCTAAGCACGGCCCCTACAATAAGAAAAAGGAAAGAAAAGAAAAACCTACTTTAAAACTTGACCTTGCAACCTTGCACTGAAATTCATTCCCAGAAAATATTTGGAAAGCGAATCCATGATCCACTAAATTAGCAAGGCAATATCTGAGACAGCCCCACAGTGCTTCAAGCTCCAGTCCTGTCTTGTCTCTTACCCCACAGGCTAATAGGTAGAGCGAACACACAGGACACTAGTTGAAGTTCCCAATCCTACAGTTAGTCTTTTGGGAAGGGGGCAGGGGTGTTGACCATACCAAGTGGTGCTCAGGGTTTACTCCTGGCTCTGAGCTCATTCCTGTGGGGGCTTCGGGGAGAATATGAGATGCTGGGAATTGAACCCGGGTCAGCCACATGCAAGACGAGTGCCCTACCCACTGTCCTGTCTCCCCGGCCTCTAAAGTTAGTGTTTTAAAAACCTTTAAGTATTTGGCAGAGGTGATTAAAGCAGACCAGCGTTGCCATCCAGAAGTGCGGGTCACTGGAAGTGAGTGGCGGATTCCGGCACCATCTAAGACTGAGAGGTCACAGATGTGGTGCCAACTCCAGGAAGATGGTGCAGTGGATGCGGGCCAATGGCTAATGGTCAGTTGACAGTTTACTGAGGGAAAGCATGATTGTCTAGAGAGAAGCAGAGTGGAGGACCATGGTTGCCTGGCTGCATGTAGCTTCAGGGATGCAGACTCCCAGCTACTCTAAACACAACGTATTCTTCTGAAAGGTTTCCAGAGGCAAATCACATCCCCAGGCTGTGGGCTCTGGTTATCCTGTGCGCAAGTCCAGCCATTGGCAAATGACTGATCTATAATCCATCTCTACTGTTCTCTGGGAAACAGGGGTGCCTTGGCATCAGCCTTCGTCTGATCTCAGTGTCCAAGGTTGTTGCCTCTAGGAACTCTGGACTGTTCTCACCGGTCACCCAACCCAGGCGGCTTGGGGGCTGTGCCAGCAGGAACTCCAACAACCAGAATGTTCCACCCCAGTACATGTCTTTTTGGCCTATTCTTCACTTCAGGCAGATCATGTCTGTGAAGGAGCAGACACAGAGCAGACGCTATACACAGCCCAGCAGAGGCGACCCTCTCCCAGGAGAAAGGGAGATTAAGGGAGTCTCCCTCTAACCCAGGTATGTAGGACCCGTGGCTGGGATCTCCAAGCCTGCTTGGATCTGGACTGGGCCTCTTCCACCCAGCTCTCCCGTTTTCCAGTAGCTTGGGAGTCAATGCACAAACTGTAATCTCATGAACGGCCAAGATCCAGAGACTATAAAGCTCTTGGAAGAGAGCGACGCACTTTTTCCTGGAGCACATGGCCCCGACCCGATACTCTAGCCCACTGGTATACCTAAAGCAGCACACGCGTTTGGTTTTAACATTCTTGCTTGTATTCTCTTATCTACGGGCTTAAAGGGCCCCAGGATGAAGTCAACAACCTCCGCACACTTCCCTCTTATTGTGGTGGGAAGATGCTTGCTGGTTGGGAGGGTGTTTGAATATTATCTGTAATGAACTACTGTGAACTACTCTATGAAAATAAAATGTATAAAAATTGCAAAGAAAATGGAGGCAGGGGCTGGAGTCATAGCACAGTGGGTAAGGCATTTGCCTTGCATGCAGCCGACCCGAGTTCAATTCCCAGCATCCCATATGGTCCCCTGAGCACCGCCAGGGGTAATTCCTGAGCGCAGAGCCAGGAAGAACCCCTGAGCATTGCCAGGTGTGACCCAAAAAGAAAAAAAAACAAAAAAAAGTGGGGGCAGTCTTTCTCTGCTCAGAAGCAGAAGAATGGCCAGGTGTCAAACACTCAGAAGCGGAAAAGGCACCTGCCAGTGGCTCTGCTTTCCCGATCACCTCTGGGACTGGCTCTCCCAGCACCAACACCCCCTTCCATACGCAAAGTGATGAACTTGGCCATTTCACGAGGTGACCCAGGTCTCTGGGTCCGTGCCATGTGGACAGCAGGACTCGTTATGAAACTTCTGTTCGCTTTCCTCCTGCAAACCTGTCATTGATTGTCGTATAGTCCATGCCAAGAAGTTTCCAGGCTAGAGGAAAAGTATTCTTCAGCTGCCGACACAGCTCAGGGCGGCTTGCAGAGCTGGAAGAACCAGCACCCAGCCTGGGGACAAGGACTAAGCCACCACATGCAGGAGGCACAGTCCACCGAGCAGAATTGCACAGGCCGTGGTACAGAGCCTGGCCCAGTTTCCGGAAGGAGCCTTTTTTTTTTTTTCAAGGATTCCAGTTTGAAGTCGAGGGCACCGGTGCTGGGCAATGTGCCCTGTGGAAGGATGGGTGCTGGGTGCTGAAACACTGTATGGCTGAAATCCAATCATGGACAGCTTTGTCAGGCTCTATCTCACAGTGGTCCAATTTTAAAAAAAGAATAAATAAAGTAAATAAAAGGTTTCAGTTTGCTTTAGCGCGCTTTCTCTGAAGGGGTCTTTTTCTGAGTCCCTGTTCCACGCCAGCCTTGTTCTTTTTATGTTTTTGATCTAAATTTTCCTAAGTCTTTATGATATAGCTGAACACTCCATAAGCAAATGGACAGCGAAAGCTCCAGAAAGTTCAATAACTTATGTCCGGCTCTTCTTCCGGAAAGATAAAATAGGAAGCACCAGAAGGGAGTCCTTGACACAAGCTCTCTGTGGTCCCTCCAACTGGCGGCATTACATATGAACTATATTAATTGAGGACCAAACGATGAATTTCACTATCACTTCTAATACATTGCACGTGGGCTAGTTTGTCAGCCTGGAGCTTCTCCCTGAGGCCATAACCGTTCCCCTGGTCTAGGTGTTATTTCCCTCCTCCAGGAAGTGGCTTTGCATGATGTGGTTTGGATCCTTCGGCCTAAGCCAGGCCACTGGATGTCCTCACGTGGAGTTCTTGGGACTGCAATCGTCTCTTCTCCTGAAAAAATCACCCATTGAGTCGGGACCCCACCCATGGGTGGCTTGGGGGGGTGTTAGGAGTCAGTGAATAATCACCAAAGACTCAAGGCGCGATTGATTCACGCCCATCGCCTGGCCAGACCCGGCAGCATAGATCGCCTCATAAATACACAGTGTTAAAAGCGTTCCAAGGTTCCAAGGCCTTGTCCCTGCTATCTATAAGTGTCATTTACTGAAACCGAATTAGTGGTTTTGTTCATTTTATGAAAGCTCAAGTGACTTAAAATGTAGATTTTTAAGAAAATGAAGGAATGTAAGACCATAATGCCCACAAGCGCCTCTCGTTAGGGAACTATTAGAAATCCTGTTTGGCCTTTACAAAATCTGAACATTATAGAGAAGAGAAAGTTGGCGTGGGAACCACAGGTGGGCAGAAGGCGACTCAGCAGTGTGCTTGCTCCCTTCCACGTGCTTTGCAGGCAGAATTGATTTCAGTAATTACCGCAATTTTCCAGGACCCGTGGCTCGTGGGTTATTTCTGCTTGCACAACCAGCTTTTCTTCTGAT
This sequence comes from Sorex palustris, assembly GCA_028565675.1. Lineage (NCBI taxonomy): Eukaryota > Metazoa > Chordata > Mammalia > Eulipotyphla > Soricidae > Sorex > Sorex palustris. Next base: position 3,843 of record JAOXYA010092848.1, read on the forward strand.
GTTCTTAAAACCACAGCTAGAACACGTCAAAAAACCCTGCCCCAACTTCAAAGCAAGGTTGCCTAGAGACAGAAGCCGGTATCCCACCAGCATCACATGCTCTGAGGATATTTTCCATTAAACAGAAAACGAAAGTGGTTGGACGCCCCTCCCTGCCTGGGGGGAAAGTGGACGGCTGCTGCGGCCCAGGGGCCTGGAGCACGGGGACTCTATTATTGCAGCAACACCTTTGGAAGTGACATGAAAGCCAAGCACAGTCCGTGCTTGGAGGACGCACGGGACGCAGAGCCCCAGAGCCTGGCTGGGGACTTCCTGCGCCCCCTGCTCCAGGCCCTTCACTGGCGCTCAGGCATCCAAGCCCACCAGTGCTCTCCCGGGCGTCTCTGCCTGCTGCCCGCTACTGGCCCCAGCTGCACTTCCTGTGGGTCATCACGAGCCTCACGGCATGTTTGGAGCAGAGCAGCCCAAATTCCAGGCAGTGCATCAGCTCAGGAGATAGAACTCCCAGAGGCCGTTGGCTGTACCCCAAGTTCCAAGGCGGGGTGCACCCAAGGGGCTACATGGGATGGCACCAGGGTCCCTCAGGAGTTCCTGGGTCTTCTGGGGCTTCCCACGGAGGGAGTGGGTGGGGGGGGGCTTGGTCAGAGATGCAGGGGCTCTCTTGAGAAGGCCAGTGCCTGTCTTGGGGCGGAGGGCCAGGGAGAGGGACTCTGGGGTCAGCCTCTGGCTCTCTGCCGGTTCTCAGCTGCCCCTCAGAGAAGCAGTCAAATGCAGCTGCCAAAGCGTCAAACACAGAAGGCCTGGACTGGTGCTGAGAGGTTTTTGTCCAGGAGCCTGATGGACAGATTATGCTAAACAGAGAATCAAATACCCTGCCTTCGTAAGCTGCTATCTGAGGGGCCACACTCTCCAGAATGCTCTCCTCAGGCCCTGGTCAGATCCAGCTGTGGGATCCACAACGCCCCTCCCTTCTCCTCACCTTGTCCAGCCCGGACGCCCGAACATGTCCGGGTCTGACTGGGATGGGCCTGTGGCCAGTGCGGGGAGAGAGTTGGGTTGAGGGTGGCAGCTCATTCCTGTGACAGGGTCAGGAAGAACTAGGGGCTGGGCTGTCGGGTGACTCGGGGCTCTGGGTTGGGAGCGGAGCGAGCAGGAAATGGTCTCTCACTGGCAGCTGAGGAAGTGGCCCTCAGGCAGGTGGGGGCAGGGGCAAGGGCCTGGGGGCTGTTGGCCCAAGTCCTGCCGGGTCAGCTCAGTTCTGGAGGCAAGCAGATGCAGACCTGCTCCGTCCGGCTCGCCTTGGCCCAGTCTCCCGGGGTCCTGCGGGGCTGCGGGAGCTGGTGCCCTTGAGGACCATGCTGGTGACCCCTCATGCACTGTCCATTTCCCTCCTGCTGGACACTGAGCTTCTCAGTGAGCACGGACTGAAGGGGCCTTGGGCACTTCCCCTCGGCCCCTGGGGAACCACTGCACACACCTGCCGTCTGGTTCATGGACTTGACGTCACGGACTTCTGCTTGGGCCACACCAAGCCACAGAGCTGACTCCTGGCTCTGCGCTCGAGTCACCTCAGCAGGGCTGACGGGCCCCTAAGCGGTGCTGGGGATCAAACCAAGGTCGGCTGCGTGCACAGCAGGTGCCTTCCCGGGGTCCTGGCTCTCCGTCCCGACTTCGGATCCATGTTTGACTGCATCCGACAGCCCAGGCCAGACACTGTGGGTCAGACGGTGGTTCTCCCCACAAGACACGCCACGCTGCTCGCATTCGTGGTCTCAGGAAGCACTCCAGGCGCACACGAGACGTGCAAACGGAGCCAAGGACCCAGCCCTGGATGGAGCCTGAGCCGGCATTTCCGGCCCACGCAGAGCCAGCAGCTCAGCTGCCAGGGGTGGGCGGGCATGGGAGGTGGGTCCTGCTCGGGGAGCTCCACGGCTGGCAGCGTCTCTTCCACCCAGGCCTGGCTGCCCAGCTCCCAGTGCCTCCTCAGCGCAGTGACCCGCAGAGGCAGAGCCCACCCAGACCGAGATTCTGCCTCGTCTCCCGTCCCTCCTCCCCAAGCAGCACTGTCCTGCGAGGGGTCAGAGCAGAGTGAGGGTCCCTAGTGGGCCCCAGCCCTGGTGTGCACACACAGTCCAGCTGGACCCCCCCCCCCACCTTGTCTGAGCTCCACTCACCGTGGCTGGGCGCTGCTGAGAGGGCGCGGCGGCTGCCCCAGGCCGCGGCTCGCGTGGGTCTGAGGAGGACCCACTGGGGAACCACTGCACACACCTGCCACTGCTGTCTGTGCCTCCATGCAGAGTTCTGGACCGGGAGCAGAGCCAGGCCCTGGGAAGGAGGGGAATGGTGCCCGCGCACCTCGGCCCTCCCAGCTCAGAGAGGATCCAGCCCAGGCCGTGCCCACGCCTGGGCCGCTGCGAATCTGCCCCCCGCGTGCAAGGACAGGGGCACAGGGCTGAGCCACGGCGGCCTGGTTTCTGCTGATGGGGAGTAACGGGCATAGGAGCCTCGGGCCTCTGACACAGCACTCCCTCAGCACCAGGCCATGGCGGGGTGCATGCTCTACCAGGGAGAAACTGCCCTGCACCAGCTGCTTCCAGATCAGCCACAGTGCTCTCCACAGTGCTCCCCCACAGTGCTCTCAATGGTGCTCTTTCAACAGTGCTCTCCCCACAGTGCTCTCTTCACAGTGCTCTCCCAACAGTGTTCTCCAGGCTCAGGAGCCAAGGGGCTGCGGGCTTAGAAGAAAAGGGGGATCTTTCCAAGGACATGAAAGCTGCGACTTTATGCTTCAGTTTTGCTTTCAGGCCTGACTCAGAGCTTACTCCTGGCTCCGTGCTCAGGGATCACTCCCAGCGGGACTCGGGAGACCGTGCGGGTGCTGAGGCAGAGCTGGCCGGCCACGTGCCAGGCAAGAGCCTACCTGGCGCCCCATCACTCCAGTTCTACCATCTCATTTCAAACAATCATTTAGCCTGCAACTAGTCACTCATGACAGTTATTTTTATAACAATGCCCTTTGCAGAAGAAAAGAAAGAAAACTCTATAAAGATATTAATACAAACTGAGCACAAAAGAAGCTCACGTGGACTTACGGCCTTAAAAACAATCGATGCTGAGACATCGGCCCACGCGGGCAGAATCCGCATCCGGGCCAGGGAGCGGCTGCCTGGCTGGGGCGTGGGAGGCCCTGGGCTGCCCCTCCCACCCTCAGGACCACCCCCCAACCCCCTGCAGCACAGTGCTAATGCCCCCTGAGCAGGTCCACTGCCCAAACCTGTGTGATTTTAAGTATTCCAAATCTTTCTTCCATGGTCTCAAAATATATTTTCTTTCTCATTCTCGCACTGGGCCAGAGCCATAGCATAGCAGGTCGGGCGTTTGCCTTGCACGTGGCCGACCCGGGTTTGATTCCTCTGCCCCTCTCAGAGAGCCCGGCAAGCTACCGAGAGTATCCCGCCTGTGTGGCAGAGCCTGGCAAGCTCCCCGTGGTGTAATCAGTATGCCAAACACAGTAACAACAAGCCTCACAATGGAGACGTTGCTGGGCCCGCTCAAACAACGGGAGGACAGTGCAGTGCAGAGCTATTCTCATGCTCACTTTCTGGAAAGGGTTCAGCCATTTGCAGAAAATAGAATCAAAGGGGCCAGAGGAGAAGGTGATCCAAGTCCACCAGGAGTCTGAGTATGACCACATATAAAAGGAAAGAAATGGAATTTAAGACATTAACTTCTTAAGAAATCATGAGGAGAAAGTGTGGACAAGTGTTTGCCTGCTTCACAGGGCAGGGATAAGTAAGTGGACGGCACTTAACTGGGCCTTTGGGGATGTCAAAGTCAAATGGAAATGTTAGTATCGCAGGCTCTTTCGGGCTCCAAGATACACACATGATCAGCCTTTCTCAGGAAGACTGCTTCAGGACTGAACGAAGAATTACTTGAAAACGTATCATACATCTTGTTGCTATAAATAAAATTTTAAAAAATGAGATAACTGATGTTCTTTTGATTTTACTTTGACCCAATGAATACTTCATTGCTCAACACTTATTATTTGATTTGAATCATTCACTAGAGCATGATGGGGGTCATTGCTAGTTTGAAGATTTTCCTGTCGATAGCAGAGAAGCAGAGCAATTATGCTTCAAGTCATCACTTTTTCCTTCCTTACCTTTTCTTTTAAGATGGTCACTCAAAACCAATTTCCGTCCCAGCGGGAAACCAAGCTCCATGACAGTCTTAATTACCAGGAGCACAGCTGGGTTTCCCCCTGTGGCCCTGGCACCCTCGGAGCCATTAACCTTACGCTGTGCTGAAGGGTCGGGTCGGCAGCGGCTTCTTCGAAGACCCGGCAGCACTGGGCTGTAGGTGGAGTCGGCGTCACATGCCATGTCAGAGATCTGGGTTCCAGCCAGTGACGTCAGGACGCTGCCTGGAACAGAGAGGGAGCAGACCAGTTTGGACCCGGTTATGTTTTGGACACGTGCTCAAGATCCAAGCGGCAAAGTTGAGAGTCTTGGCACCTAGATTTCAATGCGGTGACACTGGCAGAAGACAGAGACTGGGCTTTTCTTCCCAGAGAACTGGTGGAATCAGAGGCAGATCTGGGAGGCAGAGATTGCTGGCACCAAGACATCTAGAGTTTGGGGCCAGAAGGGACCCAGGACAGAGGAGCCAGCGAAGGGGCTGGACTGTTTGGAGGGAAGCCAAGGGCAGCGCGACACCCCAGCGGAGGGAACTTCTGGAGCACCAAGAGGAGGGCGAAGTGGCCGCCCAGCGGGGTGGGAGGGATTCTGCAGGCAGCTGGGAGCAGAGTGAGAACAGAGACAGCAGGGGAGCTCGGGCGTGGAGAAGCCTTTCTGGAAAAGGAAGTGGACACACTGTGTGTCTCATGAGGGTCTGGCCAGTTCCCAGGCAGGGACACGGCTGACGTTGGTGAGCAGGTACAGCTCCAGAGGAGGGGGAAGTGCAGGCCTGGGTGGGAAAGGGGAGTGGGGAAGGCTGTGTGTCTGAGATGGAAAGACAGTTCCAGAAGGGACGGTGGGGAGTGTATCTACACTTGCCGCTCTGGGGTCACGGTGAGGGCAAAAGCCACAGGAGAAGGACCAGGAAACTCTCTTCTGGTGGATTCGGAGGCAGGAGGAAAGCCAGACAGGGCTCGGGACTGTGGGAGGAGTGAGGATGTGGGGGTGGCCAGGGAGACCTGGAGCAGCAAATGGTCCCGAAAGAGAACAGGACGAGGCCTGTGATTCTGCTCGCTCCACGCCAGCCGCGGGCAGGGGACAGGGTCAAGAATCGGGGGCAGCAGAGCCATGGCAAGCTGGTGACCGGCTGGGTAAGGAGGGCATAGGGCTGCAGGTAAGTGGGTCCCAGAACCACCGTGACCCCGACAGGAGAGTCAGTCTGGGGACCGGAGGGAAGGTCTGACGTGGGAGCCCTGTGCTAAGAGGATGACAGTGACAGTGCTGGAGGAAGCAGACCGGGGACAGACCCGACCTGAGGACATGGGCCCCAGCCCCAGGAGCAGGAGGCCAGGGGCAGGTAAGAATGGAACCTGGGCTGCAGGTTTGAAAAGAATCTTGAATCATGCTACAGTGTGTCTTTTGGGAAAGTGCCATTAACCATGCTTCTTCTAAACTGAAAATATTTAAGAAACTCACAAGGTTGTTTTTTTTGGTTTGTTTTTTTTTTTGTTTTGTTTTGTTTTAAGAATCCTTGTAGTGATATACAAAGTCCTTAGAATTATACCTGGAACAAATTAAGTAGATTCCAGTGCATACTAAAGGTGTGTTAAAACCATTCCTGCTCAGTTCAAGAAATATTCAACAAAATTGCCGCCATTCCCTGATGTTTTCATTGGAAGCATTTAGGTGCTTTACGAATTTTCTCTGTGCTAAGTAGGAGTGCAGATTCTTACAAGCTGAGCTTCCTTGGCGACAACGGGTTCTGGAGATTTCCAGCTGTTGAGTTACTCAGAAGGCAAGATTCATTCAGCATTCCCAAAACTTTAAAAAAAATGTTTTTAAGTTTCTGTATATGCAATGTGTACAAGCTTTATCATGCTGGCCGCCAACATGTTTAAGAATTGTGTTTTGTGCCACATCTGGCCATGCTGGGGGCTTACTCCTGACTCTGCCCTCAGAGATCACTCCTAGCAGTGCTCGGGGGATCATATTGGGAGACAGGAATTGAACCCATATCAGTCACACACAAAGCAAATGCCCTCCCTTCTATACTACTGCTCCAGCCCCCTCTTAAGAATTTTAGTTGCAGGAAACATTCGAATTATCCTATAGTATTGAGTCAGAGCAAGAGTGATGAGTGTTTTTGTAGTACTTTCATTTTCCAGTTTCATTGAGAAATTATCTACGTACATCATTGTGAGTTTCAAAGGTCTAACAGAAACATTGGACGCGCACGTGTGATGGGATTGACACAAAAAGATCAGCTAACATCAATCTTCCCAATAGAAAAGAAGGAGGCTGGAGTGATAGCACAGTGGGTACGGCGTTTGCCTTGCACGAGGCCAACCTGAGCTTGGTTTTCAGCATCCCATATGGTCCCCCAAGCACCATCAGGAGTAATTCCTGAGTGCAGAGCCAGGAGTCACCCCTGAGCATTGCCGGGTATGACCCCCCAAAAAATAAGCCAAATACTCATACATTTGGTGTTGTGTTCCTGTTCCATTGGTCTACCATTCTGCCTTTGTTCCAGTACCATGCTGTTTTAATTGTTACTGCTTTGTAGTAGAGTTTGAGGTTGGGGAGCGTGATGTCTCCCATCATCTTTTCCCAAGAATTGCTTTAACTATTTGTGGGTGTTTGTTGTTACACATGAATTTTAGGAGTGCTTGATCCATTTCTTTGAAGAAGAGAGCAAGAAATATGAAGTGGAGCAAGGAAAGCCTCTTTAACAAATGGTGCTGGCATAACTAGACAACCACATGCAAAAAAAATGGGCTTAGACCTTGACTTAACACCATGCACAAAAGTCAGATCAAAATGAATTAAATACCTCAACATCAGACCAGAACCAATAAGGTACACTGAAGGCAAGGTCGTTCAAAACCCTCCACGTTTTGAGGCCAATGGTATCTTCAAAGATGACATGCCACTGACCAACCAAGTGGAAACAGAGATAAACAAATGGGACTATCTTAAACTAAGAAGCTTCTGCACCACAAAAGATACAGTGACCAAAATACAAAGA
>JAOXYA010092863.1:0-11048 GCA_028565675.1 Sorex palustris
GGGAGAGAGAGAGAGAGAGAGAGAGAGAGAGAGAGAGAGAGAGAGAGAGAGAACAACAAGGTGCTTGAAGCATATACTGCCTGAGCCCATGTGCTATTTGTGCCCACATGGTCAAACACATGTGGCGCCCGAGCACATGCACTCACATCTCCCCTCTTGAGATAAGTACTTCTATGCTTCCCTATCTAGTGCTGGAGTGTGTGTAGGGGTTCTCTCCACCATGGAGAAGCCCACATTCTCTCTTGAGCATGTTACTTTCTCTCAGTTTCTCTCCCTGCTTCCCCTTCCTAAAAACATCCAAATATTTTTTTTACTTTAAAAATAAAAAGGAATTAGGTACTTGCCTTGCACCCAGCCGACCCCATATAGCCCGCTAGGTACCCCCTTTGTGTCCCCCAAACAAATCAAGATATACTGACTATACCTAGGTAAACAACTTCCCAGTCAAGAACTCTTAAATTGACCATCCCTTATCAAACAAGCAAAGCTCAATAACCAAGAGCCCAGTGTCAGTGGAGTGCTGACTGGGCTCCAGCACTTTATTATTGGGATTTCTTGTCATCTAAAATTAAAAATTAGGGGGCTGGCGTGATAGCACAGCAGGTAGGGCGTTTCCCTTGCACACGGCTGACCCGAGTTCAATTCCCAGCATCCCATATGGTCCCCCAAGCACCACCAGGAGTAACTCCTGAGTGCATAAGCCAGGAGTAACCCCTGTGCATTGCCGGGTGTGACCCCCCCCCAAAAAAGTAAAAAAATTAAAAATTAGGGCACAGGAAATACTGATAAAATTTTTCCAGAAGCTGGTTTGTGTCCTTTTATTTTATCTCCTTTTAGTCTGATTGAGAACATCAGTCTGAGTAAAATAGAGTTGTTTAAATCATAGTGAGGCAAACTGTAGATTGGAGCCAGATTAGAGTAGCCTCTCCTGTTTAAAGTTAATTCACAGTATAAAAATGTTTGTTCATTCAAAAGAGAGTGGATTCCTCATTATAAAGGACTTTACTATAAATTTCCTTTAAATAGCAGATTCCTTGGTTTAAGAACCAAATATTTGGCTTTCAAATATTTGATTTACATTAAATTTCCTGGAACTTTTTTTTTTCCACCACAGCCACTGGTGCTCATGACTTATTTCTGTCTCTGTACTTAGGGATCACTCCTGGCGGGCTCAGGGGACCATATGAAATGCCTGGGATTGAACCTGGGTTAGCTCTGTGCAAGGTAAACACCCTACTGCTGTACTCTCTCTCCAGCCCCAATTTTTTGGAACTAAACACACACACACACACACACACACACACCTTTATCTTAGGCACTGTGATTTATAATACTGTTAATAATAGGGTTTCATGAATACATGTTCTAACATCACACCCTCCACCAGAGTGTCCATTTCCCTCCACCATTGTCTTAGTATTTCCCCCACTCATCCTACCCCACCCCTGTAAACCTCTCGCCTTCCCTCTTCCACCAGGGTAAACTCAGTTCTATCATTTCCTGCAACTGTTTACAGGACATTGCTAGGTAAGTCACAATGCCAGCAATAATTGGTGATGGTGTTAGAGCACTCTGAAGCATCTAAAGTGTATTTCCCCTATAACTCAATACACCTTCCCTTATTCAATAAGCACTTGCCAAACCTATTGTTGGAGGAAAAGAAATGCCAGGGGAAATGCCAAGAAATCCAGGAGTTAGTGGAAGCAAGGTGAGCTGCAAGGTGAGATGCTTATTGGGCAGTTATAACTTGAGTGGCTAAAATTTTATAATAGCTGTGGTGACATTTATTTTTAATTTTTTTTGGTTTTGGGGTCACACTGAATGGTGCTAGGAGGCCATCAGAATCACTTCCAATGGGAGTGGGGGTGGGATCACCATGTGAGGCCAAGAATCAAACCCAGGGCCTCACACAAGCAAGGTTCATGCTCTACTGCCACTTGACACATAATACTGATGGGGATGTACTTTATTTTTTAATTTTATTTGGGGGAAGGGATTTTGGAGCCACACCCAGCAGTGCTCAGAGACTCCTCCTGGTTCTGTGCTCAGGAATGACCCCTGGCAGTATTCAAGGGACCATCTATGGTACTGAGGATTAGAACAGGTATTGGCTGCTCTTGCCTCTGGGACTTATCTCAAAGTCGTTCATTTCAGTATTAGTATAGTACTATCTGTTCTAGACCTTGAGTTCTCAAATTTTTTCTTATATTTGATTGTTTTAATTTTTCTTGCTTTTTGATACAATTGGCTGATAATGATCCAAGTTTGTGCTTATCAGAAAGCTGAATCCCACCCCCCCTTTTTTAGGCCATGCTTGGCAGTGGTCAGGGCTTACTCCTGACTCTGTGCTCAAGGATCATTACTGGTGAGCTGGAGAGCCTTATGGGAGCAACACCCTACCCACTGTACTATTGTTCTGGCCCAGAAAGCTAATTTTTTAATCAAATTTTAATTTATTTTTAATTGGTTTAATCAAAATTTTAATTGGCTTATAATACTATAAAATTTCAATACAGTTTACCACTTCTATATGGATGTAAGATTCATCATACCCACCACAAGAGTTTCATTCCATCACATTCTTAAAGAATGTCTCTCGCTACCCATTCCTCGTGCCCTCCTGCCTCTTTCTCTCTGGTAACCACTGTGTTTTTCACAGTCAAGAATTGTTTTTGTTGGGCTTTGCTAGTTTGTTTTGGTTATTTATATTCCACATGAGTGAGCCATCCCAAAGTTGTGTTTCACTTACTGACTTATTTTGCTTAGCATAATTATCTCTCTCAAGTTCTACCCATGATGTCACGAGAGGTATACTTTATCTTTCTATTTTATTTTAACTTAATTTTGGGGCTTCACCCAGTGATGCTTGGGAACTGTTCCCAGCTCTTTGCGTAGAGGGCCATATGTGGTTTTGGGGATCAAACTTGGCCCTCCTGAATACAAAGTTTACCTAAGGCCATTGAGTTCCCTCTGACCTCACACTTTATCTTTTTAACAGCTAAGTAGTATCTTATTGAAAAAATATATATTTCATAATAAAAATATATATTTCTACATATATATGCATATATGGCACCTCTTTGTTGAGTTAGTGGGCATTAAGGATGATCATTTTGTTTTTTTTGGGTCACACCTGGCAATGCTCAGGGGTTATTCCTGGCTCTGCACTCAAGAACTACTCCTGGTGGAGGTTCTTGGGAGACCATATGGAATGCCAGGGATTGAACCCAGGTCAGCTGCGTGCAAGGCAAATGCCCTCCCTGATGTACTATCGCTCCAGCCCTCTTTTTTTTTTTTTTGCTTATTATGAATATTGATGCTTTGAATATAGAGGTACAAAAATTCTTTTGATTAGTTTTTTATTATCCTTTGGATAAATGGTTAGGATGGTATTGCTGGATTATATTATAGTTCCATTTCTGGTATTTTTGTTTTTTGGTGATGCTTAGGATTGAGCCTTACACAGACCTGGGTTCACTAAGCTGCACCCCTGGCTCCAGTTTTAGTTTTTTAGGGACTCTGCATACATAAGCTATACTGTGTCTCCAGACCCCTCAGCTTTCTTTAAAAAGTTTTTTTTTCTTTTTGTTTTTGGGTTACAATGAGCAGTGCTCGGGGCTTTCTCCTGGCTCTGTGCTCAGGGATCACTCCTCATGGTGCACAGGGAATCATTCGAGATACTGAAGATTGAACCCTGGTGAATGCAAAGCAAGCACTCTACCCACTGTCCAATCGCCTCAGCCCCCTTAACTTCCTTCTTAATACTACTTAATAATTCTACATCGCTTATAATCTGATACCTCATCTCTTCAGTTTCATTACTCTCCAGATATTTTTTCTTTTTTTGCTGGAGCGATAGCACAGCGGTAGGGCATTAGCCTTGCGCGTGGCCAGCCAACCCAGCTGAGCCGGGTTCAATTCCTCCACCCCTCTCGGAGAGCCCAGCAATCTACCGAGAGTATCTCGCCCGCACGGCAAAGCCTGGCAAGCTACCCATGACGTATAATATGCCAAACACAGTAACAACGAATCTCACAATGGAGACGTTACTGGGCCTGCTCGAGCAAATCGATGAACAACGGGAGGACAGTGCTACAGTGCTACCAAAGAATTATTCAGAAGTATGTTATTTAATCTCCACGTTTTTTTTACTTTCTCTAGTTTTCTTTTTGTGGTTGATTTCTAGCATCTAGTGGTCAGAAAATATGCTTGATATGATTTTGTTTTGCATGATTTATTGAGGCTTGTTTTGTGTCCCAGTATAGAATCTACCCTCGAGAATGTTCTGTGTGTGTACTTGTAAGTATATATGTTCAATTTCCTTGGGATGGAAATTTCTGTTTATGCCTATTAAATTCATCTGGTCAGTGCTTCATTTAAAGCCATTGTTTCATGATTGTTTGCTTGAATGATTATTAATTGACATAACTGGTGTCTTGAGATCTATTAAGGTGTTACTGTCAAAGTTTTGCTTTAGATGTATTAATTAGTGTTTTATAGGCCTGGTGGATTGGCGCTCGTCTTGCACGGCTGGCCCAGGTTTAGTTCCCAGCATCGCATATGGGCCCCATGCACTGCCAGGAGTGATCCCTGTGTGCAGAGCTAAGAGTACAGGTGTGACCTAAAAATAAAACAAAAACAAAAAAAAAGGTGTTTTTTTTTTAAAGATTTTTGTTTAATTGTGAGATAGACTGTGAGATAGACTCTTTTAAAGCTGTTCATGATTAGGTTTCAGTCATAGAATATTTCAACACCTATCCAAAAAAGGAGGTTCTATTTATATAGGTGTACCATTTGTGTTGGTTCATAGGTATTAATCTCTCTCTCTCTGTCTCTGTCTCTGTCTCTGTGTGTCTGTCTCTAGACTTTCTCTTTCTGTTCAGACATCTTAGGAATCACTCCTGGTAATACATGGCCAACCAGCCTGACAGGTCTCTGCTAAGGCCTGAGGTGTGACACTATTTGGGTCCTGTAGGAACTACCTTGGGTCACACTCAGAGGTGCTCAGTGGCCACCTGTGCCATGCCTGGTTGTGCTTGGAGGTCTCCAGGGTTATGCCTGGAAGATCCGAGGCTGTCATGTGGTGCCAAAGACTGAACTGGGATCCTTCATATTATTCCTAGAGGATTATTCTCTTGATCATTAGTGTCTGTCTTTCTCTCCTATTACTGTTTTTAGCAGAAAGTCTGATTTATGAGACACCAATACAACATTGTGTGCCTTTTTTTCTAGATTATTGGCTTAAGAACCTACTCCAACCTTTCACTATACGCCTTTAGTTTTGATAGGAGTTTCTCGTGTATATGTGTGTGTAATTCTGCTTTCCAGTAGAAGGTGCGTGACTCGTGGTTTGCTGATTTTTTTTTCAGGACCCTCATGGAGACGGGTCAGGGGCTTTTCTTTAATGGTGGTATGGTGGGGAGAACCTGCATCTGAAATCCCTCACTATTCCCTCCTATCATAATCAAATTCATTCTCTGTTTGAGCTCTAAAACTAGAGTTAGAGATCCTCTACATACCTGCCCAATTTCAGGTATGTATGTTTTCTGGTTTTCTGGGCCACACATGACGATACTCAGGGCTTACTCCCGGCTCTGCACTCAGAAATTATTCTTGGTGGTGCTCAGGGGAGCATATGGGATGCCAGGAATTGAACCTGGGTGGGCTTCATGCAAACAGTCACTCTACCCACTTGACTATCTCTCTGGCATAACTTCAGGTATCCTTTACTTTTGATGAGTAGGGGTTTGTTTGTTTGTTTGTTTGTTTGTTTGTTTTTCTGGAGCAGGTGGGAGGAGGGGGGTGTTGAAATTGAGCCCCACCCAGCTGTACTCAGGGCTTACTCCTGGCTCTGTGCTCAAGGATCCCTCCTGGCGGGTTTATGAACTACACATGGTACCAGAGGTTGAGCCCAGGTCAGCTGCATACAAGGCAAACAACTCCCCACTTTCCCCCAACCCCGTACTGTCTTACTGTAGGCCCTATAGTAGGATTTCTTAAGCTTTCCCCCTTGAATTTGTGATCTCTTTTTACCCAAGAAATTTTTATGCATCCCCAGGTATATAAAACAGGAAAGCAAATCAAACATTTACTGACAACAAATCAAATTTATATCAAAATTTTCACGACTTCCACGTTTAATTATGTGCCCTATGTGGGGTTGCAACCCATTTAAGAATCTTGACTTTAGAGTTAGACTCTTTTTTTTTTAATTTTTATTGAGCCATTGTGAGACAGTTACAAAGCTCTTTCGTGTTTGATATTTAGCTGTACAATGAGCGATCACCCATCCCTCCACCAGTGCAAACTTCCTACCACCAATATCCCCGTTACCCCTCCATTTCCATCTCAGTGCTTATCCTGCCTCTACGGCAGACAATTGTAGACCCTCTTGCCTTGATATTCAGTGAGGCAGGGAGAGGACTCAGTTTTCTAAGCTGTGCCAGTTCTTCCTCTGCTGCACATGAGCTACAGGGCAAGTTTTGTAGCCTGAGGTTCTGATGGTTGTCTGGGCTTATCACCAAGGGTGAGGGAAGCTCTGCCTACCTCAACCCCTGCTAAAATTGCTGAGCTTTTGATCTAATCATAATGCTCTCTTCTCCCACCTCCTTCAGCTCACCATGTGCAGCCACATGGATTCTAACCCTGTCTTGTTTGTAACGGCACTTGGTGGTGCCTGAGAGTCCCGAGTGTCCTCGAGTTCAGGCCTCCCTGCTTGCCCCCCCCCCACCCTGCAAGGCTGAGCCAGAGGGTAGGGGCTATGTGTGGAGGCCTGCTAGGTCTGCCAGATTTCTGGTGTTCAGAGACTACTCTCAGCACCTGCCGCAAGTCAGAAAGTAGGCCTTCCCTCCTTAGGGCTTTTCTGGGGTCCTGGAAAATAGGGTCCCTCAAAGTCTTGCCCCTCTCCTTGCTTGATCTGCAGTTTGACTATAGTGAGTTCAGCCTTCTTTGTGTAGGCAGCAGCAGGAGCTGACTGCTATCATTTTCACCAGTACAAAGGTCAGGTACTTGGAGCCATCAGATGTCATCCAGTGATAAACTGGTATGAAATTGTGTGAATTGGTCTCTGGATTTTGTGTCTGATGCTTAATTTTCTATTTTCTGCAGTTCCTGGGGCTGGTGGTGGGGCGTTGCAGAGTGGGGGATATTGAGACTTCCACATACAAAGCTTAAGCAATCACTGATCACTTTTTGTTTTCAAAAACGTTTGTTTTTGGTTTTGAGCCACACTCAGCGATGTTACTCCTGGCTCTGTACTCAGGAATGACTCCTGACTGTGCTCAGGGATGCTGGGATCCAACCCTGGTTGGCTGCATGCAGGGCAAATGCCCTATCTGCTGTACTGTTGCTCCTGTCCTCAATTTTCTGTTTGCTTTAAAAGGTATCTTTCCCAGATATAAACCATTCCTTCAAGCTTTAGAGAACCAAATTTTGAGCTTTAAAGCATACTTCTTTAGGATGGAGAGATAGTGCATGTTGCTGCTGTGGCCACGGTCCTGGCTCAAATCCCCAACACCACATATGGTACCCTGAACACCTGCCCAGGGGTCACTCCTGAGCACAGAGCCAGAAAAGCCAGAGAAAACTCCTGAGCACCACAAGGTGTGGCCCAAAACATCCCCTAAAAAAAAAATGCTTCCCATTCTCTTATGTGAAAACTATGTCTAGGGTGCAATTGCATTTCAAGACTGAAGACAGTATTTTAAAAACAAATATCTAGGGGCTGAGAATGTCAGCTTTAGGGCATGTGCCTTGTATGCGTGAAGCTATTGAATTTTGGGGGGGGTCACACCCAGCGATGCTCAGGGGTTGCTCCTGGCTCTGCACTCAGGAACTACCCGTGGTGGTGCTCAGGGGACCATATGGGATGCTGGGAATCAAACCTGGGTCGGCCGCGTGCAAGGCAAATGCCCTATCCGCTCCACTGTGCTATCACTCCAGCCCCTATACTCAGATATTCCATCAGACGTATCCGTCACCCAGTGTGATAGATTAAGTTCTTTTGATATTAGCTGTAAAATTTATGGTTAGTGAAGTGTTTTTCTTAAGAGTTCTGTTGAGGGGTCAGAGCTATAGTACAGTGGATAGGGCATTTGCCTTGCACATGGCTGACCCAGATTCAATCTCTGGCATCCCATATGGTTCCCGGAACAACACCAGGAGTAATTCCTAAGTGCAGAGCCAGGACTAACTCCTGAGCATCTCTGCGTGTTACCCAGTCCATCCCCCACCCAAAAAAAGAGCTCTGTTGACCAGGGTCCAAAGCTTGCCTTGCATGTGGTCAGCCTGGGCACCACGTATGATCCCCCAAGCTCACCAAGAGTGATCCCTGAGCACAGAGCCAGGAATAAGCCCTGAGCCCACTGGGGGTGTCCCCTCATCCCAAACACAAAAATAAAGAGTCCTGTTGACCAAAAAAAGGGGAAAAAATGGGGGGAAGGAGACCAGGGTGATGGCTCAAAGATTTGGAGCATAAGCTTTGCATATGAGAACCCAGGTTGATCCCCACATCTCATGGTGCCCTGAGCACCCCAGGGTGTGCCCTGTGTCTTACCCCTGCCCCTGGAAAAAAGAGTTCTGTGTGAGTCTCTTCTTTAAATAAGGCTTGACCTGATCTCTGTATATGTTATAGCTAGATGCTAATTGATTAATGACCTTTTTTTTTTCTGAAAAACTGTTTTCAGTTTGATTTTGTATTTAAAATAACCTAAACAATAATAAAAATTCCTCAAGCCTGTTGCATATTAATGGTGACTATTCCTGGCAGAAACACATGTACTTCATAGTGACAACCATGGCATGTTTTCCAGTAGGTCCTGCCTGGGTAGGAGTAGAGTATATTCAAGATGAAAGCTTAAAGAAAAACAAACCAAAACACACACACACGCACGCACGCACGCACGCACGCACGCACGGACAAACCAAGATGAGAGCCAGATGGAATTAGTACCCAACCAGTGCTTCATACTGCGCTTTCTCTGCCTTGATAAATTTTTTCTGATTTTTATTTAACAAATAATGACTCCTATGAACTCTTTTGGTTACACCCAGAGATGCACAGGGGTTATTCCTGGCTCTGCACTCAGGAATTACTCCTGGCTGTGCTCAGGGGACCATATGGGATGATGGGAATTGAACCCGGTCAGCCGCGTGCAAGGCAAACACCCTACCCGCTGTGCTATGGCTCCAGCCCCATATTTTGTGATTTTTTACACAGTAATTTTATCTACAAACATAGACTGCTAACTGCTTTCCTTTTTGTCCCAGTTTATTGATTTACACCACTGTGTAAGTTAAGCCACATAAAATGATGTTTTGATTGACACATTTAGTGGAATGATTACAAGTCCAGTTAACATTTATCTAGAATTTCTATAGAATGGAAGAAAAAAAGAATGAAAGAAAAGAAGTAAAACTATTTTGCTGGAGGAATTTTAAATTGTGTCCTTGGTTCATTATAATTTGTATGTGACTATTCAAATTATCAATTTCATATAAAGTGAATTGTGTGAGATCATTCTTTTCAGCTAAGTTGCGGATTTACATGAGGCATTCTTCAGTGTTCCTCATGCTTCTGCGGTGCCAGCAGAGTTAGTGACATATTAGTGACACTTAGTGACACTTCCTACTGACCCAGGAAATGTCACTAATATGTCCTTCAGTTTCAAGAGCTTAGAAAGTTTCTTGTTATTTTTTTAATATCAATTTTCAATTTGGTTTTATTGTGGTCGGTAATTTAAGTTCTATTAAATTTGTTGGAGGTTGCTTACAGCTATATGGTCTCTCTAGGGATATGTCCTATGGGCACTTGATTAGAATATGTATTCTTCTGTCTTAGAATGAGGTGCTTAAAAAATATAAACCAGCTCCTGTTGGTTGGGGAAAATGGTTCTACACCCATGTAAATTTTTTTCAGCATATCTATCAATCATTCAAGGAGAGGAGTTGAATCCTTTAGCTATAACTATGGAGGATTTTTCAGTTTTATTATTTTGGGGAGAGGTTCACATATTGTGTACCTCTGCTATCTGGTTGCATGTACATTGAGTACTTTCTTCTTTTTGAATTGACCTTTTACCATCATGTAATGTACAGGATTATTTCTGAAATTTTTTTTTGCTTTGACATCTATTTAATATTAATACAGCCATACCTGTTTCCTTTGGATAAATGTTTGCCCTATAAGTCACTTTCTACTTGTTTTTATTCTACATGCTTATATCACATTCTTTAAAATAAAATATTTTTGGACAACATGTAGGGAGTCCTTACACTTTTATTCATTCATGCTGCCAATCTTTATTCACTATATTTAAATAATTTATTTTGAACATAATCTCTTTAACATATAAGGATTTTAGGCTGCCTTTTGAAATTTTTCTTTTGTGTTTGCTCTCACCTTTTATTACTCTATTTTCTTTTTTTGACTTCCTATAGCTTATCTGAATTTCTCTCTCCTTCCTTCCTTCCTTCTTCCTTCCTTTCCTCCCTTCCCACCTCTGGTAGTTCTCAGGGCTTATTCCTACCACTGTGCTCAAGGATTACTCCTGCCGGGCATTGCCCTCAACCCCCATATGTGGTACCAGGGATTGAACTCAGGTCAGCTCCGTGCAAGGCAAGCTTCTTAATCTCTATACCGCCAACAATTTCTATAGCCTTCGTTCTGTTCTCTCTGTAGGATATTTCTAGGCAGCATATCTCTTGTGTATAACTTCTGTGGCTTTCTGTCTTGCATTATATATGCATAACCATTTACTGGGGTCACCACTATAACAATTAAGTTATATAAAAATAAACTTGTCTTTTGGTATCCTCCTCATGTCCCCCGATTTGTTAAATTATTGCTAAAAATTAGTCTCCCTATGTACACTTAAAAACCACATCATACTGTTATTTTGAAGCATAATTTAGAGAACTCAAGGCAGGACAAGTGTTTAGCATTTATTTGTATGTTTGCTTAGGCCGGCTGCCATAGCACAGTGGTAGGGCGTTTGCCTTGCACGCAGCCAACATGGCCGACCTGAGTTCGATTCCTCCGCCCCTCTCGG
>JAOXYA010092872.1:0-11048 GCA_028565675.1 Sorex palustris
TGTCGGATGTGTATTCGGTGAATATCCTTTCCCATTCTGTAGACTGTCTTTGTATTTTGGTCACTGTTTCTTTGGAGATACAGAAGCTTTCTTAGTTTAAGATAACTAATATTACTTTTTAAAATATATTGTATTAGGACTTATTTTATAGCCATGCTAACTAAAATGCATACATAAAAGAAAAGATAATCTGAATGTGCCTATAAAACTTATGGGAATAGAACCCTTTCCTGCAAACTCCTGCCTAACAGTTAGCATTCCCTTCATCAGTTCCTTTCCCAGATACAACCATTCCTATGAATTCTTTTTAAAAATATCCTTTTCTCTCAACTTTTAATGTTGCACACTTTCAAACATCTATGATTAAATGTTTCAAACAAGGATTTGTTTTGAGCATGCAAAATTTTTTTAAAAATAAATGATTCTTTTAATGTGTTGCATTTGATTTGCAAAGATTATGCTGAGAATTTTTTGCATCTGTAAATTAGAGATAGCAAGCATGTGTGTGTGTGTGTGTGTGTGTGTGTGTGTGTGTGCGGGCGCATGCACGTGCATGCGTGCATGTGCATGTAATCATTATCTGGTTTTGAAACCAATCTCATAGAATGTGTTTGTACCTCTCTTTATTACTTTTTGAAATAATTTGGTCACAATAGATATTTGTAATGTGTAATTTTTGAAGAATTTACTGGTAAAGTCTTTTGGCTCAGGGCTTTTTGTTTGTAGGGAGATATTTTATTATAGTTTTGATTTTTTGACTCATGATCTCTGTCTGATTCCTTTTTCTTTTTTTTACCTTTTTTCCATAGAAGGTTTTTTACAATTTTTGTTCTCTTTCCTGCACACTGTCGTATTTGTTTACATGGTGATGTTCCTAATGGTTTCTATGATCCTTTACACTCCTGCGTGATTAGTCAAACTTTGTCTCTTTCACTTTGAATCTTTTCATCAGGGTTTTCTCTTTGTTACTTAGCCGAGTGAGTGGATTATTGACCCATTGATTCTTTCCAAGAATCATCTTATGGTTTGACCAATATTTTGCACAATCTTTCAAGTTTTTACTTATTTATTTATTTTGAAGGTTTTCCCAGTGGTGCTGAGGGGCAACTCCTGGTTCAGTGATTGGGGATCACTCCTGGCTGTGACTGGAGGATCAGGCAGTGCTAGGAATTAAACCCAGGTCTCCTGAATGCCTGCCTGTATAGTAGAAATTGGCTTATTGAGCCTTCTCTCATTGAGTTGACCTTGTCATTTTGGTTTCTGTTTCTATTTTATTTTCTATTTCTATTTTATTTACAGTCTAATTTTTGTTACTTCCCTTTCTCTGCTAGCTTCTGGTTCTGTTTGTTCTTTCTTTTCTCATCTCATCAAGTGCGAGGTTTGAAGGTGTTCTTGTCAATGATGTGAGTATGTGTTGCAATTAAGAAAGTTCTGGCTATATCCTATGGGATACAATAGCTTGTCTCTTTTTTCTTGTTCTCCAGAAAAAGTTATTAAGAACTGTATTGTTTAGTCTCCACAGATTTGAGATTTCCCCTTCTTGATTATTGTTGATTTCTACATCATTTTGTTCAAGGATACCTGATATGAGTTAATCCTTCACATATTTATTAAGATATTTTATTTACCAGCATATCTATCCTTGATCATCTTTCAGTGCACTTAAGAAGAATGTATCATTTTGGGCAAGAGGGTGGAAGTTTCATTGTATACATATTAATACCTATCTTTTTGATTGCTTTATTTAATGTTAGTTTCTGATAATTTTTTTCCTGGCGAATCGCTTTATTACTTCATTTGTGGTGTTGAGAACTCCAATAACTGTTTCCATCACGGTATCCCCTTATGTGTGTTAAAATTTTTTTTATTCACTCTGCCCCTCCACCCCCACCATGTTGGCATGTATGTATTAAAAATCATCACATCCACCTGATGGATTGATGTCTTGATCAATTTTCATTCACTTCATACATATTTCCATTACATTCCTATTATTTCCTTTATCTTTCTTCTCATTTTCTCTCACCTTTATCTTACTTTTCCCTTACCTTTCTTTCCATTTCTTTTTAATTTGCTCTCCCATGCTCCCCATGTCTTTTGTTTCCCACATGGTTGTAGAATGTTGAAGCTTAAGTATCTCAGCACCTTCACGGAGTGTCCTGATGCACCTGAGCTCTTGTCAGTGTGGACAGGAAACATGAACGTTCATTGCAGGTTAGAGAAGTTTCTGACATCCCCAAGCCTATGAGATCAATCAGTGCAGATATGCGCTAGTCATGGTTCAATGATGAGTGCTATGTTTTGAATATAATAAAATTTAGAAATTCAAACTAAAATTGAGAGAATTTTTATTTCTTCAAAAGTCATTAATGAACCATTAGTTTAAAAGTGAAGAAAAATAAATGTAAATACATGTAAATACCAATGACAACTTGTATTAAAATTCACACAGACTTGTGGATGTTAGAAATGCAAGACCAGGGCCTAAAGTGATAGTATAGTTGGAAAGGTATTTGTCATGCACATGGCTGATCCCAATGGCTCCTCGAGCCCTAAAAGAAATGATCGGAATAGTTTCTGAGCACAGGACAAGGAGGCAAGGAGTAAGACTTCAGCATGGTTGGATGTGGCTCATGACATCTCACCTCCCCTCACCCCCAAAAGGCAAAACCATACAAATTATTTAAAAACATTCATACAACCTTAACTTTGATTTAAAACAAGTGTTAAAATCGTGCTAGATTTTTTTTAACACATGACTTTTACACAATCTAAACAAAATCAATGAAAAAGCTATAACTTGGGATTTATAAAATTAAAAAAGTTTTAATCAAAAGACTATTTTGGCCCCTGAATGCCAGCCACCGCTGGGACCCCAACCTGGGGCACCTGCCTCCACTTCCGCAGGGAGCACCAGCCCAACTAGTCGCCGCCCCCACCGCCAACAGGTCTGTACCTGCTTGGCACCCTATCCCCACCTAAACCTGTGCCCAGTATCCCTACCACCATCCCTATCCCATCCCAGCATGCACCTTTCTGCAGAAACTTAAGGTTTCATTTCTGATACCACATGGTCCCCTAAGCACCAATGGTAATTGTTCTAGAGGTCATTAACCCCTGAGAACCAACAGGTGTAGCCTAAAAAACAGAAAAAAATAAAAACATAAACCTAGATAGCTTCTGGAGACCTAAATCACAACATATTGATTATTGTCAATAATACAATGGAGAGACATCACAGTTGCTAAGAGACTAAATCTTAACTATGCTCAATACAAAAAGAAACATAATATGATAAAAAGTAACATGTGTCATTATAAGGGAGTTGAAATATATAACTAACAAAATCGTTGTCCAATGTAAACTTATACGATACTGTATCTTGATTGCATCTCACTGTCACTGTCACTGTCCTCCCATTATTCATCGATTTGCTTGAGCAGACCCAGTCATGTCTCCATTTGGAGACCTGTTGTTACTATGGTTGGCATATTGATTACATCACGGGTAGCTTGCCAGGTTTTGCCGTGCGGGCGAGATATACAATTAAAAAAATGTCATTGATGAATTCTTAATGTGAATGTACACTTTACCACTTATCAATATAACTAGCTACATTGGTAGTCAATGCTTATACTTCTTAGGCAAAGTCTATAATAATGTGAACATACTTCAGAGGTAGTTTAAATTTTATATGAACATTTGACCATGTTTCAGTCAAACACGATTTTCTATCCAATATAATATTACTATGAAGAAATGTAGTAAAAATGAAGAAAGAAGTGGAGAAAATAAGAGCTGTTGCCAACATTTATTTATCTTTTTCCTTGGATTTGAAAGCAATTATTTAATAATTTCATATATGAGAGAAATTGCAAAAGGGAAAATCTTAACTCAAATCTTAATCATTCTAACACCAATTTCTCATGGTATATGACAAGCATG
Organism: Sorex palustris; assembly: GCA_028565675.1. NCBI lineage: Eukaryota > Metazoa > Chordata > Mammalia > Eulipotyphla > Soricidae > Sorex > Sorex palustris. Next base: position 3,946 of record JAOXYA010092872.1, read on the forward strand.
AAGATGATAGATTTGTAGCTATCTCCAACAAATTTAGGCATATATATGATCTTGTTCGTTAAATTCACCCAAATTGGACAACAAAACAATCAGAAAAATGCACTGTATTAAGAAGTACCTTAGATTTGAAAATTAAGTAGGGGCAAAGAAAGAGTACAAGGGTTAAGAGTTGGCCTTAACACTGGTTTCAGGTTCAATCCCCCGCATAACAAAGGGATCCTTGAGCTCTATGAGGAGTGATACTTGTGCATGGCAACATGAGCCTCTAAACTTTGTTTCCCCCTAAAAAGAAGAAAAGGTTGTTTGCTCCTGGACACATTCAGAACCTTTTCCCTCCAAGAAAATTTTTTTTTATTCTGCCTAAAATTTACAACAGAGGAAACTAATTTGTCCAAGAATCATTGTCACCAAAGAAGGGCACCACTTCGATTCCTTTTCTTCCGCAGCAGGATTGGTGACAGCAGTCTTGGTGACGTCATAGGCCTCCAGCGTTTCTGTGGTATTAGTCATATTGTGAAAACATGAAAATGTTATGCACTTAAACACTACAATAATTTGTAATCCACGCCACAAGTAGAAATACAAAGTATTTACATAATATGCTCAATGAACATGTGCTGATACAATATCAATTGGCAAAATAAAAAGGATAAAAATATGCAAAACAGAAATAAAAATAGTGCTATATCCTGCTGCATGCCATTCAGTCTGTGTAGACCTCAACATAAATGAGATAAACAGATATGAATTTTCTATTCTTATCCACCTTTAACTGACTTATCACCAACTGCTACCCACTACCTATTTAACACCTTCAAATTTAGTGTTGGACAAACTTTATCAGACAAAAGGTGATTCCTCTGGTCAATTATACACACATACACAGAAGTTAGAACCAACAATATACTTTCCTTAGGATGAAGAAAACCAATTCTCTTAAACTAAAGAAAAGAATCATGTAAAACATGCTTTATTAGCTCCATAAGAAGTTTCTGGGATATTTTTTGAACTGACATGAGTTACATATGGACTAGAGAAAAAACTAATATTGCCTGTAATTTTTATTGTGTAAAACAATTTATTTTTCATTTAAACTTTATCTATGTATATATTTTGTATAGCTACATAATCATGCCAGTAAGCAAATCAAAGTCAAACAATAGCATATAAAAATTATATTGAAATCCTGATATTGTATTTTAAATCTGGAAAGTCTGATGGGAATTTTATTAATAGCAGCAATAAACCACCTTAATATATTCAGGACACTACAAAGTTAAGAAGAATGATTTTTTAATAGAAAAGAGAAACTTAAAAGGGAGGAATATACTATAAAAGATGGAAAGTGAGAAATAATTTTCTAAAATAGAGTTGTGTTAACTCAGTACTTAAATGTCTTAATAGCATCAGTGATAAAGTGTTCTATATTTAGCAGGAGTTAAGAATACTACATTATATAGTGTTTCCAAAATTATCCATAAGTATTGCAAAATATAAATGAAGTTGTACTGTTAGAAATATGCTACCTATCTTTCATTCTATGACTATTCATGCTGGTTTGGATGGAATATGGTAGTAAAAAAGTAGAAATGCATATAGTTTTATATTAATGTCAAAAAAGTTAGGGAATATATCTCTAAAATTTTGATTCTCATTCTACCTTTAATAAACAAAATATTTAATGCCTAGGAGTTTTTGATCTGGAAAGAGGACATGATAATTACTCAAAGTTTATCTTAGCAATTACATAAATTATTAACTATAATAATTTTTGGAAAATTTTAACACTGATAAGCATGAAGTATTTCCATATTGCAATATCAAAATGGATCTAAAATTAATTTTGCATAACCACACTAGTTAGATCTGTTGTCTTAATATCATTATTATTGTTGTGTTATTGTTATTATTATTGTTAGGTAGAGAACATCCAGCTCCATCTTCAGGACTTACTTCTGTCTCTGAACTCAAAGATGACTCTTGGTGGGGCTCAGAAGACCATATGAAGTGTTGGGGAATTGAATCCAGGTTGGCTTCATGCGAAGTAAATGCCCTACCTGAAATACCATTGTCTATTACTCTAGCTCCAACTTCTTAACTATAAAGTATGTTAAGAAAATGATCACCTGAGCACTACCTGGAATCCTGAGTGATGAACTGGGAATAGCTTCCAGCACCACTGGTGTGATCAAATCCCTAAACCTACCCTCTACTAAACACAAAAGTGGTTTGGAACCAAATAGTGGTCAAAAACTGATTTTTTTTTTGAGAAGCATAATAATTTTTATTGAAAGAAACAGAGTTGTGGAAGATGAGAAAGAGAAATACATGCTTGAGAGAGAATAAAACTTCCTCCAGAGTGGAAAAAAGTCAAAACATGAGATAATTTTAAAGCAAGCATTAGTAAAATGTACCGTGGGCACACTCTTCAATTTTTACCTATCACCCATCTATCTCTTTACCTACTTATCCATTTTATACATATACCTCTACCAATGTCATCTATAAACTTATGTCTAATTATATCTATCTAGAGTTATAGCTTTGTATATGAGCCTCTGCATTGGTGCTGGGTGCCCAAGAGTCACCCCCGGTGTTCCCTGTGTAGTGGAGGATTTTTCAGGCTCAAGATTTTGGGCATGGGTGTCATGTGGAACCAGGAATCCAAATGGAATCTCGTGAGCACACCATACCAAGCTGTGTTATCACCCCAACCTGAAAAAAACTCTTTATAGAATCTGAACATTGAGCTGGGACTAGGTTCACGGATCACAGATCATCCTGTTGTTCATCGATTGCCTCTAGCAGGCCCCAGTAACGTCTATTCGTCCTAGCCCTGAGATTTTAAAATTGCCATATTCAAGGCTCTTTCAGGTTTAGGAGAATGAGACCCATAATTGTTACTGGTATTTGGAATACTGGGTACGCCACGGGGAGTTTTGCCAGACTCTGCTGTGTGGGCAGGTTTACATTCGGTGGCCTGCCAATTTGTCCAAAGTAAGAATGAGATAATAAGATGTCGCGTGGCCACGAATGCGGCAGTGCGCTTCCGGGAGCTGGGTTTTATACTCTCTAGGTCTTGGCCATTGATGGGATTACATGGCACTGGGGGTCAGATGGTGGTTGTGACCCCTACCTACTGGAAGATGGAAGATCTGGGTGGAGGATACTCAGGCCCCATCCGAGCAGGCTAGGAGATCTCAGCCCTGGGACTCGCATGCCTATGTTCCTCTGCCGGTACCTTCATGCATGTGGAGAGTGGTCTCAGCATGGTGGTGGCTGGTTCTGGAGGTCTTCGGCTGCGGGAGCTCTGTTCAGGGTGGGGAGGGAAACTTAACCCACCCCTCTCCAAGGGGCCCCGGCGAGGACAGCCAGGCAAGGGGGCAGGAGACTCTGCAGGGACTAAGTTATCTTGTTAAAAAGACTTCTAACCACACTGTGTTGAAGTTTCCATCTGGGTTCTTTATGCTGCTAATAGTGAGAGGCAATACACAGGCCAAAGGAAGCACTGCTAAACAAAAAGGGAGCAAACACTGGCTGGTTTTGAAAATCCATAGTCTCTCCAGATGGTTAGCAATGCTAAAATTAAGAGATGGTTTCTGAGTAAAGGGCAAATACAAGGACATTTCAGATAATCATTGTCTATGAACGAAACTGAGAATGTCACAATAAAATTCCAAGTCTTTAGAAAGATCAAAAGTGTTACCTTTACCTCTAATTAAGTTTTTTTTAAAAGGAACATTTATATATAAATTTATATGTAATGAATGACTGTACTCATTAAAACTTATAAGATTAAATACATTTTTCAACTGAAGTCTCAGGCAAAGGACATTACTTTCTATCTAAATTGTTGAATCCAAATAACCTTCACAGAAGACAAAAACTCTTTCCTTTATCTTTTTGGTGGTTTTGTTTATTTGCTTTTTTTTTTTAGTTTGCTTGGGGTCCACATCAGGCTGTTCTCAGCAGTTACTCCTGGCTATTCACTCAGGGATCACTACTGGCAATCTCAAGGAACTATATGGGTGCCAGGGATGGAACTCAGTTCAACTGCCTGCAAGACAAGTGCCTTACCCACTGAACTTTTGCTCTGGCCCCATCTTTCTATAAAAATAATATCAGAGCTGGAGTCATAGCACAGCGGGTAGGGCACATGGTCGACCCGGATTCAATTCCCAGCATTTCATATGGTCCCCTGAGCACCACCAGGAGCAACTCCTGAGTGCATGAGCCAGGAGTAACCCCCATGCATCCCCGGGTGTGACCCAAAAAGAAAAAGGAAAAGAGAAATAATATGAATGGAAACGAGACCAATTTTGGACTGAAGAAAAGAGAAACAGTATAAACTAAGAAAAATCTGTTGGCCTCCCAAAATTCTACAGACAGAAAATAGGCTGAGAAACTTTTCAGCTGAAGACACATTCTACCCCTCATGGATAATGAAAGATGGTGGCAAATGAGTCAATAATTGGGATGATGGAGAAAAATGCTGGAAAAGAAATAATTGAGAATGAGAGAACAGGTTTGTCTAAAGGTTTTTCCGTGAAACATTAAATCTTCAAATTCTTTATAAACAGTTCTATACTAGCTGTGGGTATCTATGGTAAATAAAATTTGCTTCCTTACTTCAGAGAAGAAATATTATTATCGCTTACAGTTTAATTTAAACGACAATACAGTAGACTTTGAGCTCAGACTACAATGGGATGACTCAGAGGTCTTGGAGAGGTATGCTTTAGTGTTTATGGGAGGGATGTGAATTGTACGAGTCTAAGAGAAGTCTGTATAGGCAGCCTCTCAGATGGACCAAATATCACTGCCTCCTCCAGCCAAGTTTTGACAGATTTAATGACATTCTTGGAATGAATAAAATTTGAAAGTGACATGTGGTTCAGTCTAGGTTATGAAAAACAATATGGTGTCACTTTTTCAATTAGAGCAAAACCAAATGTCTTGCTATAATCAGTCTGATGGGAAGGTCCACATGACAAGGAACTCAGGTCATCTGCCAATATTCACACGAGTTTAGAAGCAGATCATCCAACATTGGACAGACTCAAATGACTGTAGACCGAAAAAGTAGTCAACAGAACCTCCCAAGAAACCCTAAGGCAAAACTATCTGTTATCACTATTCCTGACTATTTTGTTTGATCCTTGGCAAAACTCTGGAATAATAAAAGTTGTTGCTTTAAGGCGTTATGATGTGAGGAAATTTGTTATGCAGTAATGAAGAACTCATTCAGTACACTCAAATTTCAAGTTGAGTCCAAAGTCTTTACTACATTATGATACACTGTCAAGAATAAGAGCTAGCCTAGAGAGACAGTGTAGAATACTCAGCTGATGATTAGCTGACAACACATTAACAATTTTCAGCTAATTGATCTGAGTTTATATTACTCTTACTTAAATGAATTGATTAGTCTTTTCTGACCCTCTTCTTGCCATTAATTATATATTTAGATAAATAAGATATTAATTACACAAGCTCGAGCGATAGCACAATGGTAGGGTGTTTGCCTTGCGTACAGCCAGCCCGGCCGAGCAGGGTTCCATTCCTCTGCCCCTCTCAGAGAGTCCGGAAAGCTACCGAGAGTATCTTGCCCGCACGGCAGAGCCTGGCAAGCTCCCTGTGGCATATTCGATATGCCAAACACAGTAAGAACAAATCTCAAAATGGAGACGTTACTGGGCCTGCTCTAGCAAATCGATGAACAACCAGAGGACAGTGACAGTGATTATTTACCTATTAAATATATACTTATATATATAATCATATATTTAAATAAATAAACATCTCAAGTCACAGTTTAGAAACTATCTCCTAGAAATGCTATTTTTCTTCTGCATAAAGGACAAGAAACATGAAAATATTAGCAGGAAATTAAGCGGAGTGGAATTTTTTTTTCTTTTTTGGCCACACCCAGCGATGCACAGGGGTTACTCCTAGCTCATGCACTCAAGAATTGCTCCTGGTGGTGCTTGGAGGATCATATGGGAAGCTGGGAATCTAATTCGAGTCAGCTGCCTGCAAGGCAAACGCCCTGCCTTCTGTGTTATTGCTCCAGTCCCAACATAGTGGAATTTTTAAATAATACTATAGTTCTACAGTTCACAGGTACAACCAATACAAAGAAAAAGCACATACTATTGTACTCAGGCTATCTCAAGAGTCTATAAAATTGTGCCAGGATCACATTTGGACAGAATCTCATAAAAGGCCTTGTATTTTGGTTTTGGTTTTCAATCAAGCTAGCAACACAGAAAAACTCCTTTTCATAGCATTTCAACATTGTTTCTTCCTGGTTTCTGACCACATTTCAAAAATGGAGAGACAAGAGAAAAAAAATTGTTCAGCACTGTTATTGAATCTTAGACCTGAATTTTGTTTCTAATTCAATTTTTTTTTCTTTCTGGATCACACTCGGCAATGCACAGGGATTACTCCTGGTTTACTCAGGAATTACTCCTGGCAGTGCTCAGGGAACCATATGGGATGCGGGGAATTGAATCCTGGTCAGCACTTCGCAAGGCAAAAGCCCTACCTGCTGTGCTTCTTCTCCATCCACCATTGTTTCTAACTCTTAACTGAGTCAGAATCAAAAACAATTGGCATCCTGTTTATTGTTCTCCTTAAGCAAGTGATCAATAGGGTTAATGATTCTTCACAGAACATTAAAAAGAAATGATAAAATTTGTAAAAGCAAACAAAAAGCTTAAGAAACAGAGCCCCCTCCAATCTTCTTGTATATATTTTTGAAGATTGTTTCCTGTTCTTGTGGTAGAAGAGCATGTAAGGTTCACTGGTTCATATGGAAGTTCTATTCTTAATCTTCCATAAGGGATGTACCAGGCAGAAATCCCATTAGCAGAAAATAAGAGCACCCTTTTCATTACACTTCTACCAACACCAGTATTTCCAGACTTTTTGCTAAAAGCCATTCTCATTAATGTAATATTCTTTTGTTCTTTGTTTGTATAACCCAGAAAATTAGTGATGATTAACAGTCTTTTTTTAAAATTTTTATTAGTGAAACACCATGAGGTACAGTTGTAGATTTATAATTTTTTGTGCTTGGGTTTCGATTATACAATGAT
>JAOXYA010092882.1:0-11048 GCA_028565675.1 Sorex palustris
GTGGGGGGGGAGAGAGAGAGAGAGAGAGAGAGAGAGAGAGAGAGAGAGAGAGAGAGAGAATGCTATTGAAGCTGATCCTGTTTTCCTGTCACTATAATCTTCCATCTCAGGGGCCCCCGTCCCCCCCCCATTCTCCCAGACCACAGTGCAGCTAGAGTTAAGTGGTCCGTTCTTGTAATCAGATAATCTCATGAAAGCACATAATCTATTCGAAGAGCATTACCTTATTGGCAAGTTTTCATGTTAGTGAACATTGAACCTAATCTCACGTTACTGTTTAATTGGAAGAACAATCCTTTGTTTCAACGTATAGCTAACTGAGAATTAGTGTATAGAAATTAAGTCATTGGTGCCTGTGACTCTGAGGAAGACATATCAGAAGTTGGAATTGATGGTGATGTATTCCTAATTATATTGTTTCCAGTAAATTTTCTTGAGATACCAGAAAAAAAGAATATTAGTTGAGGAGTGGGATTCTGTGAAGTTTGTTATGGGATGTTTCCATCTATATTTAAACTTTACTTTGTAGTCATTATCCAAGCTCTAGAGTAAATTCTATGCAGCAGTATCGACCACCTCCACTTCCCGATTTTCAAGGACTCCTCTACTTCAGCGCAAGCACATATATGTTTGCTCTCTTCATTTGAGGGATTGGTAAAAGCTAAGCGTGTCTCTTGTTGCTGACCTACAACTGGAAGTGAAGAGCCACACTGCTGTCAGGACCCATGACTCTGCCATGCGGAGAATTCATTACTTTTAGTTTTCAATAAGTTACTCTATAGCTTAGCTAAAGAGGACATCCTTTTCCTCCCATGAAGGCATTTGTGACAGTTCCTCACTTAATTTAAAAAAAATTAAGTTGGCTGATTTATTTCTCTTCTCTTTTCTCAGCAAATGAGTCTATAATTGGTATGGGCAGAATAGATTGTGTAGTTTATAGTTTTAGTAACATTAAATTGAAACATAAGTTCCCATTTAAATTGGGAATGGCCAAAATGAAAAGAAAACATGAAGAAATAATTGTGCTGGCTCTAGATTTTTACATCTTACAACTCTTTGAGTTTGTGCAGCATATCGTTATAGCCCTAATACCAATGGCCTCTGCTTCTGTTCAGTGTAGTGTATCAGTAGGCCATGTCTTTGCCAGAAGGATTTCAGATTTCTTGCTTGAAATTAGGTCTTGCTTTCTTTTTCTCTTGTTTTATTACTTGAAAAGCTTCTTGCTAATAATAGATGGCACAATTTATTAAAAAAATAATGAACCTAGTAGTAGTGTTGTATATCCACACAATCTGTGATAGAAGATAATACTGTAAAGAACATACGTCTGCCTTCTGGCCATAAATATCCATGTACCAGGGGTCATATCATGCAAGTAATGATTATACAATTTTTTTGAATGTCCCTTATAACCAAATATTGTGTCAAAATTACAAAAACAACAACAAGAACAACAAGAAACCCACAATTTGAAATCGTGAATAGAGTTTTCTTTGTTCTTTAAGCTCTGTGGTTAAGGAATGTAACAAGAATAGGACATTGTTGGTTACCAGTGGAAAAAGCTTTATTTTTTCAACCCTGATTTTGACTATTGTGATTCAGCAGTGATTTAGATCTATATCATTCCTGCTGATATTAAATAGTTAATAACCTTATGGAGACTTGATTGTCCTCCCTTCTCTCTGGCCTGGTGCCTATAGCTTCCTGCGGATGACAGGAACACAAAGAAACTAGTTTTCCATGCCAATTTCCTTTCTCTTTTGGAGAAAAGGATTGGTGAAGAAAGCAGTTTGAAGTTACTGGCTGACTAAATATCTCTGTGAATATGTTACCTTCACTAGGTATCAGTGTCCGAAGACTGAACATTTTTTAAGTCATTTAGCTATAAAATCCGCAGAGCATCTTTTCCTGAATCTATTAAATTCCTCCGCTTTTATCAACAAGAATGGGGGAGAAAAGGACCCCTGTCCTTTGTTTTCCGTCATGGGCCACTTGTTAAAGAGGAATGCAGCCAGACATATAAACATTGTAGTATGTAGTGAAGCATTTGATCTTTACAAGTGGGAATGACTAGAGCTGTAACAAGCCGCGTAGAGCCTGGCACAAGTAAGCATAACTTTCCTGGGGTCAGGAGACTTGGGGGCGAGATGGCGTCTATATGCTGAGATAACTTTTGATAGGAGCTGTACTTAATAGGAAGAAGGCAAAAAGAAGCAGTGTTTTCAAATGATTTCATTTTTAATTTATGCAGCTGTGTGGGGGGGATAGGGGAATGAAATAAAGGTACCCCATGCTGGTAGAGGAAGGGTCACCAAAAAACATCATTTTACATAATTTTAATGGCAGGGTCATTGGTACCTGTCTTTGACTGTATCATAAATGTCTGAGTTAACTAGCCTAGGATTTCTCAGAAATATGAACTTGTCTGCAACTCTTGCTTCTAAAGTTCCCTTCCCAGATCTTGCTGTAACATTGCTAACTTGTCTTAGCTCTTTAGTTCCTGTTTCTGAACTTAATAAGCAAGCTAATGAAAGTATTTAGGTTTATCTGTCTTATATAGCTGCTGTAAGAAAGATCACATTCAGTTGTACTTGCAGTGAGTAGCTGAAGGGTCACTACTAGGCCAGATCTAATTTTTCTAATAAATGACACCGTGTTTGTGTTCTATGGTTCTGAAATGTATTTGTTTTGTGCATTGAAGAGCAATGACTGAGATATTAATACCTCCCCTTCTACCACTCCTAGAAAATTCAGAACCTCCTCTTTGCTGTGTCTTTACTTGATTGAATCTTGTTTTACTTATACACTGCATTTCTCAGATTAGATAGTAAAATATCAGAGGCTAGGTGTCCTCATAGCATTGATGTATATTAATTATTCAATATATCATCAATCTTTTGCAAGAATTATGTTCTTCACTCATTCAGCAAGATTTTGGCTCCTACACAAAGGCGCCTATAAAGAAAGGCTTCAAGGGTCTAGGGTGTACATAATCAGTGGACTAGAGTAAAAAGCCTGTACCCTTACAGAATTTATGATGACTGAAGGGCAACAGGAGAATAAATAGATGAATTAAGAAGGATCATAAATAGTGGTAAGTGCTTGAGCATCTTGAAGCATGTGGGATCAAAAGCAGCACTTTGGCTAAGATGGTCAGACATGTCCTCTGTGGGAAGTGACACTTGCCCAGCCAGGGATATAGTGCAGGCGTGAAGGCATTTGCCTTGCACATGGCTGAACTTGGTTTGATCCCCAGCACTGCAGGATACGGTCCCCACCATCCCATCACAGCCTTGCCAGGCGGGATTTCTGAGCTCCTACAGGTATGGCCCAGCTCACTCCTCTCCCCCCCCCCCAAAAAAAAAAAAGAAATGACTCTTCAGCTTGAGAACAGTGAAGAGAAACCAGGCAAGCAAGGCCGTGAAAAAGAAGACTCTGAGAAGGGGAGAGGATGGCATTTTCTAAAGAAGGAGGACTGGCGTAATAGGCAGGTAACAGCACAGAGCAATACTAGATGAAATGTGAGAAGCCGATCAGCGCTCGAGATTTAATGCAAGATTGTTTTCTTAACCGTGCCAGGTGGAACTAAAGAGGATTTAGCATGCTGACTTTTCTTTCCTTCTCTCTCTTTTCCCCCTTAGAGCTCAACGCCATTCATTTTGCTTAAGTTGCTGATGTCTGTGAATATTTTATTTCCTATCTCGGGCTTCCAGACTCATTTTAAATCTTGGTTCAAATGATCAACAGTATGCACTGGCGGAGGGATTGGTGTTTGATCATTGCGTGATTATAACCCAAACATGAAAGCTTGTAGCTATCTCATGGTGATTCAATAAAATTAAAACAAAACAAAACAAAACAAATGATCAACCAAGCTATTTTGATTAGAAAGATACTGGAGAAATATATTCATGGATTACTAGAGTTCTCTCTCCTCTCTCTCTCTCTCTCTCTCTCTCTCTCTCTCTCTGTCTCTCTCTCTGCCTCTCTGGAAGACATATTCTACAAAGAAAGCTTTGTACATGAAGGGCAGATCACAGCAAGATTTTGGCTTCTTGCAGCAAACAGATTGCAAATCTGAATAAATTACATGCCCTCCCTTGGTTTAGCTTAATTTGAATTACTACTGTCTAATAGGACTTTCCTGAACTGTTAATCATGCTTTATCAACAAGTTGATGGGGATGCTTTAAAATTATGATCACTGAGCAGATATAAAGAAATAATTACAGAATCTTTGAGGTTACTATACTTTACTATCCCAATCAAGAATTTAGGAAAGGAAATTCTTATTTATTTATTTTTTGTTTTGGTGCCATAGCTGTCACTGCTCAGGGCATACTCCTGTCTCTGTGCTCAGGGATCATTCCTAGAGGGTTCAGGGGACCCTGTCAGATGCTGGGGATCAAACCCAGATCTTCCTCATGCCAGGCAAGCACCCTACTCACTGTATTGTCACCCCTAGAAAAGAACATTCTTAACGTCTTAGGGGTCATTGTCAAATCTCACAATTTGACAGTGTGAAGCTGCGTCCTTCCCAGAGTATAGGAGCAGAAGGAAGAAAGAGTGAAGGAAATGAAGAGAAGAGACAGAGGAGAAGCACCAGGGATCAGGGCAGAAGAGTCAGGTATAAGGTTGGTGTTAAGGAATCACAGAGTCCAATATCCAAACCACAGAGTCAACAACAGTGAAGTCGAGAGTGACACAAATGTTTAGCAACTGAACTTTGAAATGTGCCTGTCCAGAGAGCAGGCTGCAGAGGGGTGGGGGTCGGGGGTGGGAGGGGGGAGAAAGGGAGAAAACCTGGAAGACTGGTGGAAGGAAATTGACATTGGTCATGGGATGGGTGCTGGAATCTTGTTTGTCTAAACCTCCACTATGAATAAGTTTTGAAATCATAGTGCTTTAATTTAAAATAAATTAACAGAGGGGCTGGAGCGAGAAGAGCGGGTAGGGCATTTGCCTTGCATGTGGCCGACCCGGGTTCGATTCCCAGCATCCCATATGGTCCCCCAAGCACCCCGCCAAGAGTCATTCCTGAGTGCATGAGCCAGGAATAACCCATGTGCATCCCCAGGTGTGACCCAAAAAGCCAAATAAATAAATAAATAAATAAACAAACAAATAAATAAATCACAGTCACTGTCCTCCTGTTGTTCAACGATTTGCTCGAACAGGTCCAGTAACATTGTGAGACTTGTTACAGTGTTTGGCATATCGAGTACGTCATGGGTAGCTTTCCAGGCTTTGCCTTGCAGGCGAGATACTCTCGGTAGCTTGCCGGGCTCTGTGAGAGGGGCAGAGGATTCGAACTCGGGTCAGCCATGTTGGTTGTGTGCAAGGCAAACGCCCTACCCACTGTGCTATTGCTCTAGCTCAAATAAATAAATAAATAAATAGATAGGTAAAGAAGATAAATAAAAGGAGGTGGAGGAGAAGAGGGGTCCTTAATCCCGTGGTTTCAGGTTTTCTAAAATGTTGTTATAAGGTCACTAATTTCTGAAGTCACATTGGTTTGTGCATTGGACGAAAGAAGCATGGATGAAAGAAAGATTTGTAGAAAGGTGACAGGCCAGAGTGAATGATTTTTTTCTTTTTCTGTGACGTTTTAAATCTGCTTTTGTCAACTGAGTATTGCTGTTTTAAAATTCTAGGGCATAATGGGTTTATTTGCACCTGCAGTGTAATCCTTAGGGGAAAGTAGATGCCAGTCTTTTTTGAGGCCTGGTTGTGAAATTCAGTACAAACCCCAGCTGGGAATTCGGCTAAAGAAATCATCAGGGCAAATAAAACAGGTGTGGAGACTGGTGATGTTGGCTCTTGCTCACAACCAAGAGTGCTGTGCCTGATGTCTGAGCACTCTCGAGCACTTTGACCCAAACAACTCAGGCATTATTTGATTGTAACGAAGTAATCCTGGAATGAAATGGCTTTTCATTCAACTTTGTTAAGTGTGAGGGCTTGCTGGGCCTTGCTTCATTCCGGCTTTGCCAAGGAAATGATTGGCAGTCATGGGCCAGAGCAAGACATTGATTTCAGGCTCTTGATGGCACTCCCTCGGCCAAATAATGGACAGATTTTCTACTCTGAGAATTATCCTGTTTGCACTGTTTCTCCGCTTATGTGGGTACACATCAAAAAGAAAAGAATAAAAAAAGAAGGCACAGCTCTTTACACAATGTGGCGAGGGCCCTCTAGTGGACGATGGTCAGTATGCAGGTGCTTTGAAAAGCATTGGATTTCTACTGTCAGGTAACTGTCACTGGCACTGTCACTGTCCTCCCGTTGTTCCTCGATTTGCTGGAGTGGGCCCAGTAACATCCCCATTGGAGACTTTGCTGTTATTGTTTTTGGCATATTGAATACATCACGGGTAACATCAGACACATACCAAAAGAACTGAGCAGGATAAGCTTAGTAGAATCTAAAATTTGCACGCTCAGAGATACCTCTCTCTTTAAGAGTAAAAAATATTTTGCATATGTTCTTTAAGATATGCAAATGGGTAAACACGACAGGATTCCTCCTTTATCAACTCACGTCATTCTGATTGATTCACTTCTGAATTTAATGATTCTGTTTCTGTTTTTTTTTAATTAATTAAATTTAATGTTTTTGTTTTGTTTGGGGTCCACACCCAGATGTTCTCAGGGATCGCTCCTGGTTGGTTTCTTAGGACAGTATGCACTGCCAGAGATCAAACTAGGATATGCTGCAAGAAAGGGAAAAAACCTTACCCGTTGTACTGTTTCACCAGCCCCTATGTGGGTGGTATTTTTTTTAACCTTTTAAATATTTTTTTTATTAGTGAGACATCATGAGGTACAGTTGTAGACTTACAAATTTTTGTGCTTGGGTTTCAGTTATGCAATGATCAAATACCCAACCCTCCACCAGTGCCCATTTCCCACCACCATAGATCCCAGTATCCCTGGCTTGGAGGCCAGCCACACATGCTAGGGGCAAAGGGAGCTCAGATAGAGAAAGGAGCACCAAATAAAGGGTGTTGGGAGAAATAAAAGCAAGCTTTCATTGGTGGATAGATAGGCAGGAAAGTAGAGCATGTTAAAGGAATTTACATAGAACTTATAAAGACAAATGGTATGTTTTTATAATGCAGTTATATAAAAAAGTAATACAGAAATTAGGACTTGGAGACATAGCACAGCAGGTAGGGCTCTTGACTTGCAGGAGACTGATCCGAATTCAAAACCCCCGCACCCCATACGATCCTCCAAGTCCCACCAGAAAACATCCCTGAGTCCAGAATCAGGAGTAAGCATTAGTTTTTATTTATTTTTATTGTGATAACACTTGTTTTACTGTAGTGTATATATTTTTTCAGTGTACAACATTTCCACCCTATGCAAAATGCCAATACTGCATCATCACAGTTGATTGGACCACCTGTTCCTTATTTCCCTAGTTCTGGAGTCATACTCAAACATTTCTTTGCATTGAACATTCTTCGCATGCTTTGGTTTTTTATATACCACATGTGAGTGAGATCATTTTGCATTTATGATTATCCTTCAGATTTATTTCCCTTACTAATAACACTAGTTTCCATTCAATGCATATTTTTATCATTTTTCAGGGGACACTTTGAATTCTTTCCACTTCTTGGCTATTGTAAATAATACTGCCATAAACACAGTGTGCACATATCCTTTGAATTGATATTTTATGTTTTTTGGAAAGATATCTGAAAGGGGAATTGTTGAACCATATGGTAGTTCTAATTTTAATTTATTGAGAAATATCCATACTATTTCCCAGAGAACCTAAACTAATTTAGATTCCCAGGAAGAAGGCTCCTTTTTTTTCCCATTTTTTTCTTTCTTCTTCTTTGTTTGTTTGATTATTTGTTTGTTTTGTTTGGGTTCGTACCCAGAAGTGATCGGTGACTTTCCTCTGTTTCAGTGTTCAGTAAAAAAGTACAGTTCTGGAAATAGAACCTAGTTCTCCTGCATGCAAAAACATTTCTTCCAGGCAATTGAAATATTTTCTTTTTCTGCACAAGTCTGCCAGCACTTGTCCTGGTTTTTATTTATTTATTTATTTATTTATTTGCCTTTTTCATGGATTTGGGCTGGAGCAATAGCACAGCAGATAGAGCGTTTGCCTTGCATACGGCTGACCAGGGTTCCATTCCTCTGCCCCTCTCGGAGAGCCCGGCAAGCTACTGAGAGTAGCCCGCCCGCAGGGTAGAACCTGGCAAGCTCCCTGTGGCGTATTCGATATGCCAAAAACATTAATTGTTGCCTCCTGGCACAAAATGGATGCCTGATGTGCTGCGTCCCCCACACTCACATTATGGGAGACCTCCTGGTATCAACAGTACGGCCTCAGTTTTGGGAAATGTCCCAGCTTGTAAATGTTTATCTAGAGCATACCCTCGGTTTAACACGTCCTCTATGTCTAAGCCTGATGTGGCAGCCACTACCTTGAGACACATGTAAAGGTTACGAGGGCCAGGGGGCATCAGCCCACTGACAGTATGTGACTCATCCCACGCACTGCTTGCTTCTTCCCCTTTCCTGCCTGACTTGGAGGGGGGATAAATACCTGTGGTGTGAAACAATAAACAGATCCTTCACCGTCTCCTGAATGATGGAGCCCTGTGTGTCTCGAGTGTTGCTTTCTCCCTGATGGCCTTCCCCTGGCTCGGCCCCGCAACGCCGGATGGCAATGAACAACAAGTCTCACAATGGAGACTTTACTGGTGCCTGCTGGAGCAAATCGATGAACAATTATTCCCCTAGATAAAATAGTTCTGGAGTTATACTCAAACATTTCTTTGCATTGAACATTCTTCACCTGCTTTGCTTTTTTATATACCACATGCGAGTGAGATCATTTTGCATTTATGATTATCCTTCAGATTTATTTCCCTTACTATTCACTGCCATTAAAACAAAAATTAATATTACTGAATGGAAAGGACTAGAGTGATAGCACAGCGGGTAGGGAGTTTGCTTTGCATGCGGCCGACACAGCTAAAAGCTAACAGTGCTTTTCATGGATTTATTATTCGTTTATGACATTATAAAAATTAAGACATACATTATCTAAGAGACAGTACACCGATTAAGGTGTGTGCCTTCCATGTGGCTCATTCTGGTTCCATTCCAGACTACACAAGGTCCCTCAAACATAGCTGGATACAACACCAGGAGGCCCAGAGCATTGCAGTGTCACCTGGGAACCTCGAGGAGCTCAGGTGGAGGGAAGTGATGTGTTGCATTTTCGCTCCTTGCGTTTAATGAGGCACAGTTGAATAATAATCACAGGGAGCTTCTCCAGGGTTTACGAGCACCACTTTGGTGGCAAATAGATAGATAGATAGAGAGATAGATAGATAGATAGATAGATAGATAAAAAAATAAAGTGTAAGGTGTTTAATACCTCTGGATTTGTACAGGACTCAACGCATCCAATAGCAAACCTCAACCACAATTTGTTTTCCAGACCTTTTCCCAGCCACCATATTTTTCCTCTAGCAACCAGCATACTCTTTACCTTCTCCAAGAGTTAGTTTTACCGTTTGGTCAGTTTATTTGCTTTAGTTACTTATATTACAAGTATGATTGACACCTGCTGAGAACTTTCACTTCCTTACTTGTTCAATCCTTTATAATCAACTCCAGTTCTACTCGTTTGGTCTCCATTCTCACAGTTGTGAGATCTTTTTGATTTGCTCTTTTTCTGATAAGTGATAATGATAATTTTTACATGCTTGATGATCTACATGTTCTTTGTAATTAAATGTTGGTTCATCTTTTCTCCCCAGTTTTTCATGCTATTTTGGAATTTTGTTGTTGAGTTTCATGAGTTCTTTCTATGTGTCCTGTATGTATGTTCTTTGCAAGGTATGTGGTATGTGAATATTTTCTTCCATTCAGTCACTATCACTGTCACTGTCCTTCCATTGTTCATCAATTTGCTTGAGCAGGCCCAGTAACATTGTGAGACTTGTTACTATGTTTGGCATATTGAGTACATCACGGATAGCTTGCCAGGCTCTGCCATGCGGGCGAGATACTCTCGATAGCTTGCCGAGTTCTCTGAGAGGGGCAGAGGAATTGAACTCAGGTCAGCCGTGTCGGCTGCATGCAAAGCAAACACCCTACCTGCTGTGCTATCACTCCAGTCCTTTCCATTCAGTAATATTAATTTTTTAATGGCAGATTATTTTTCAGTGTAGCTTTTAGTTTGATTAATTTATTTGCATATCTTTTCTTTGTTGATGGAATCAAATCGCTGATAAGACCTCTACTGTGAATAATAGGGGGAAATTCTGGCTACACTTTAATTTATTTTATGATTTCAAATTTAATCTAAGTCTTTGAGGCATTTTGAGTAAACGTTTATGCATGGTGTGAGATAGTGGTCCAGTTGCATTCTTTTATTTAAGGTTACACAGTTTTTCCAGCACCTCTTGTCAAAGAGACTTGCCTTTTTCCCTTTTATACTCTTTGTTCCTTTGTCATAAATTAAATGTCCATGTTTGCTCTGGTTTATTTCTGAGCACTCAATTCTATTCCATTGGTCTGTGTTTCTTTATTCCAGGGTTTGCATTTTTTATTAATATATCTTTATAATATAGTTCAATATATCTTTATAATATAGTTCAAAGTATGAAAATATAAAGCATCCCATCCTTTTTCTCAGAATCGCTTTAGTTATTTTGGTGAGCTTTTGTTATTCTATACTAAATTTAGCAGTGCTTTTTCTACTTCCTTCAAGAATCTATTTGTAATTTTGATAATATTTGAATCTGTATTCAATTGTGTTGAAACTGTACAAAGTGTTGGTTAAGATGCAGACTCCTATGGTAACTCCTAAGATAACTGGAACAAAGCTTACACTGTTTAATCTTTTAAAATACTTTTCAAACAATATATTTTTTATTAAATCTGGTATCCAATCAATTATTTCAACATTTTTAAAAGAAAAGTGGGAATTTTTTGTGGGGGTAGTGTTTTGAATGTACTTGAAACTTCTTATAGGACTATGAGGTTTTTATTTTAATAGAGGACCTTCCAT
>JAOXYA010092896.1:0-22983 GCA_028565675.1 Sorex palustris
CCCTGAGCACCACCAGGAGTAACTCCTGAGTGCAGAGCCAGGAGTAACCCCTGTGCATCGCCAGGTGTGACCCCAAAAAAAGCAAAAAAAAATTTTTTTCCAGACTATATCTTAGTAGTTAATTTGGATTTTACACATGAAGTTGGAGTGAGAAACATTCACTTCTATGAGATTGGGGACAAAATGTTGCAAGCACATTGTCCTAGTTCTTTCTTAAAAGAACACCCCTTTTGCAGAGCTTCATCACAAGTCCCCTTTCCCTGCTCTCTGCACTCATTTTGATACTGAAATAACAATGTGGTTGTTCAGGAACATCAGATACACTTCAACCAACTTCCAACTACAGACAAACCCAGCGGTTCCACCAGTGTTTCAATTGGGGGTAGGGTGGGGCGGTGGTGTCAGTGCAGGGAGGTAGCTCCTGCCACCCAATTTTAAAAACTAGGAAGCTGCTAATCATCCTTGACGCCTCTTCCCCTCCACAGCCACCAACTCAATCTAATCCTTCACCACACACTGGGCTGTGGTCATACATCCCTGTTCTTGACACTCACCCCTCTCCTGCACCCCCCCTCTCCTGCAACCTCCTATTCATCACTGCCCCCCCCCACCCCTCCCAAGTCCCAAGTCCTCTTTTCTGTCACACCCATGCAGAGGGATCTTCCCCAAACCATGGCAGTCAATATCTCCCTCTTGCCTAAATGCTTCTGTGCCTCCTGCTGACTGTCAGAATAACGATGTGAATCTAGAGCAGATTCCCAGGCTGCCTGGTCTGGAAGCTCCCTCTGGAGCGTGCCCAGCTCCTTTCTGCCTCCTCAGATCTGCAGGATCAGCCCAGGCTCCTGGGTAGAGCCAGGCGTTGGCCTTACCCGCTCCCCAGGGAGGCGAAGGCGAGATCCTCCTCTGCCCTCGTCCTGCAGTCTCCCCAGCTGCTGCCTGGAGGAGGCCCAGCACAATGCAGTGTGTCAGGAACAACTCTGAATGATGCATGAATAAATATGTGACTGGCAGAGACACCAAACCTCAGCCAGTGTTGCTGGTGGCTCTCCCTGCCAGTCTGATGGCTCTGCCAGGTGGTCCATGCTCTGGACTTTAACTTTAGACTTCAGCACAGATTCGTTTAGCAGACCACCTCCTGTAGCCACACTTTGTGCCAGACCCTGCTCGCTACCCTAAGAATCATTCCTCTTAGCCCCATTTGCCTGCATTCAGGGATGTTAGCTTGGCCTCAGAACCTAGTGTTTAGGGGAGGGGGGTTGTGGTATTTTTACTGTAACACTGACTTATTCAGTTCTAGATTACAATCGTTTTGGCTTCCAAAGGATTGATTCTGGGGGTTGGAGAGATAGTACAGCCCATAAGGCACTTGCCTTGCACACAGCTGACCTGGGTTGGATCCCCAGCACTCCAGATAGTCTTCCCAAGCACCACTAGGAATGATCCCTGAGCACAGAGCCAAGAAGAATAAGCCCTGAGCATCACAAGCAGTTCAGAGGGTATGGGCCCTCCAAAAAAAAAAAAAAAACACGAAACTGAAAAAGAAAGATCTGACTCTTGCAGCCAAGAAGCCAGTGTCTGTGGTCCCAGAACCCTGCTTCTTTAGTTGCTACTGCAAACATGGCAGCTGTTAGTTCAAGGCAGTCTGGGGATTTCCCCTACCACTTCTATACATCCCTGGCAAAGCTGTTCTTGAAATTGCAGCTCTGAGGATGAAGCCATAGTACAGCGAGTCATGCGTTTGTCTTGCATGCAGTGAACCTTGGTTCAATCCACAGCATCCCATATGGTCCCCAACCCACCAGGAGTGGTTCCTGAGTGCAGAGCCAGGAGTAACCCCTGGGCATGGCTGGGTGTGACCCCAAAAAATAAAAAAACAAACAAAAAGAAATTGCATTTCAATCTGATTTCCTCTGGATAAGGACAGTGGAGGGCCACAGGAAGAGAGGCCATTACCCTCCTCCAGCCTAATGGGCAAGAGTTCATTATGCAAGTATTTATTGGGTGGGTATCTCTGTCACCGCAGGCTAGATCGATGTGTGTGTGTGTGTGTGTGTGGGGGGTGTCTTGGAGTTCCGGAAAGCCAAACTCCTGCTGGGCCTTAAAGAATAGATCCCCTTAGAATCCACTGGTATCTTTGAAAAGATCTATTTCCTTTCCCTTGGGCTCTTTCCCCAAGGAAAATGCAAACTCCTTTATGCCACCAACTGCCACTTTGCCCATTAATCCCAACCCCCTCCCCCTTCCTCAAATGACCAGTCAATAAAAAGTGAGAAGGGACTCAGTCACTTTTGGGTGGCTAAAGGTCACTTTGGGTGGCTGAAGGTCATTGCATGGTCTGATCTTGGGTGAGTCAGTTGGGGGGCAAGAGATTGGACAAGCAGGTCCAGTGGTGGGGAAATGAGCTGGGTGACTGCTCTGCCTCATGGGAGTGGGGGGCTGTGGGAGGGACACTGGGTAGAGGAGAGGGACATACCAGAGGTCCCTGTGGGGGCACTTGAGCCCACAGGAGTGGCTCCCAGCCTTGGAGCTCCGGAGAGGGTGGCAGTTGTAGGAATGTAGAGTACGGGGTTGGGGACATCAGTGCAGGCAATGTTCAGAGCCCATGCAGAAGAGGGAGTTTCCCGGGACTTTAGGGGGGCCCCTCCAAGAGCCAGTGTCTTCCCGCCAGCCCCTCTGAGGGGAGGGGGCCGGGAAGGGAGGTGAGCTAACAGTATGCCTTTCAACTTTTGTGGGGGTTTTTGGTTTGGGGGCCATACCTGGCAATACTCAGGGGGTTACTCCTGGCTCTACACTCAAGAATCATTCCTGGTGGTTCTCAGGGAACCATACAGGGTGCCAGGGATTGATCCCAGGTCAACAGGGTGCCAGGCAAGCCCCTACCTGCTGTGCAATCTCTCCCACCCCAAACAGCCTTTCAAATGGTCCAGCAGTGTTCAGGGCTTCTTCTTTTTTTTTTTTCTTTCCTTTTTGGGTCACACCCAGTGATGCTCCTTGTTCTGCACTCAAGAATTACTCCTGGCAGTACTTGGGGGGAGGGGGAGTGCATATGAGATGCCGGGGATTGAACCTGGGTCAGCTGTGTGCAAGGCAAACACCTGCCTCCCCACTGCTCCAGCCCCAGGGCTTCCTTCTCACTCTGTGCTCAGGGATCATTCCTGGTGGGCTCTGGAGACCATATATGATGCCTGGGATCAAATCTGGTTGGCTGCATGCAAGGCAAGTCCCCTACTTACTGTACTATCTGACCCTCCTTTCAGCTGTCTTATAGCTGTTGACAACAGGCCTAAGGCCCCCTTCCAGGACCCTTGCCCACCCCGAGGAGGGAGGCTTCCACACTGGGCAGGGCAGGGGGTGTTGCTCCATGGGATGAAAAGGGAATGGCTGCCCCGTGGTGGTTGCTGACAGGCCCCTTGTGTGTGGCAGGTTCTTTGCCCCTGGACACTCTGCACAGAGGTCCAGGAGGGCCCTCCTTGCTTTCAGAAAAGAGGAGCATTCTTAGGGCCCGAAAGATAGTACAGTGGGGAGTGTGTTTGCCTTGTACTCTCACTTGGCTGACCTGGGATTGATCCCTGGCATCCTGTATGGTCCCCTAAGCACTGCCGGGAGTAATTCCTGAGCGCAGAGCCAGGAGTAACCCTGGACCATCTCCAGGGTGACCCTAATCCCCCCCAAAAAACGGAGCCCCCGGAGGTGGGGGTCAGAGAGAGAGAGGAGAGGGATGTCATGTGCTGAGTCTGCGGCTAGTGATTCTTGAGCCTAACCTGGTGCCTACTGGGCTTTGGGAGAAGTTTCAGGGTCAGGGAGCAGAGACCCACTGTCCCAGGCAACCTGTAGTCCTATAAAAGTCATTTCCCGACAGACTTAATTAGCAATCTGGGAAGGGCTGGGTCCCCACACCCTTCCACTGTGGACCTACAGTCTGGAAAGAGGGACAGGCTGCAGGTCTGTTATGGAGGACAAACTCTCCTCTCTCGTTCCTCCACCACTCTCTCCTCCCCCTATTGCAACACTTAATTCATTGTATGATACATTTAATTCCACATCTCAAGGAAGCCACAGTACACGCAGTCCTGGCCAGTCTCAGATAGAGCTCACAAACAGATCTAAGACTTAGCTACCCCATTTCCATAAATAGAACAAGCATTTAGGGTGGGGCTCCAGGTGTCCAGAAAACCTGAGTGTCAGGACTGGAGCGATAGCACAGTGGGGAGGGCATTTGCCTTGTATGCAGCTGACCTGGGTTCGATCCCCGGCATCCCATATAGTCCCCCAAGCACCACCAGGAGTGATTCCTGAGCACAGAGCCAGGAGTGAACCCTGAGCATTGCTGGGTGTGGCCCAAAAATTAAAAAAAAAAGAAAACATATGGGTGCCTCTTGGGAGTGTTGGCAAAGACATTGCGGGGTGCTCCTGGTGGGCGGGGTGGGGGCTAAATGGAGCTTATCTCCTGCGGGCAGCTGTAGGCTCTCCTCCCTGCCTCTCTGCCTTGCAGCCTGGCGCTTGGTGTGTGACATGCACCACCGTTGACCCCTGGATGGGCACAGGGCACTTGGGCACTTTTGTGTCTGGATGCGTTGTGTTTGCTTCTGCGGTTTGGGGCAGAGCCCAATTCCCCCTGGGCTGGGAATATCCTTCTTGTCAAGAAAACTCCCACTGAACTGTGTAGATTCTTCCCTTCCCTGTCCTCAGCTACAGAGGAGGTGGAGCCCTTGCTGTCCTTTCCCAGGCCTGTGACTGCTAACTCAGAATGTTGCCCCAGCCCCTGGTCCAGGCAAAGCATGTAGCTTACTCAGTTCATGGTTATGGGGCCTACGGGCCTGGACCTTCTTGGAATGAAGAGATGTACTCCATCATCTGACTTTTCCCCGTTTGCTGGAAGGATGCTCATGGAATTGTCCTGGGCTGGCCTGCCACCCAGCCCCATTGGTGGCATCTTCCCAAAATATATAGACACAGGACTACTTTTTTTTTTTTTTAGTTTTTTAGTTCAGTTGGGGGCTGGAGCGATAGCACAGAGGGTAGGGCATTTGCCCGGCACGCGACCGACCCGGGTTCGATTCCTCTGTCCCTCTTGGCAAAGTGTCCCGCCCACATGGCAAAGAAGCCTGGCAAGCTCCCCGTGACATATCTGATATGCCAAAAACAGTAACAAGAAGCCTCATAATGGAGACATAACTGGTGCCTGCACAAGCAAATCGATGAACAACGGGAGGACAGTGCTACAGTGCTACAGTCCATTTGGGGTGCCACCCCTACTGGTGCTCAGGGTGGTACCAGGGGACCTGCGGTGCTGAGGGTGGAACCTGAACCTCAGCGTTGTTTGTGTTCAGCCCGATGAGCTCTCTCCCTGACTCAGGCATAGGAGGGCTTTGGAAAACTGCTTGGAATCATGATCAGGTGTATTCCCTACAACACAGAAGTTCTATCCCTGGGCATGTGGCTGGAGAAACCTGCACTGGCACACACCGGGAGAGTGGTTTAGCGGAGCCCCAAGCTGGAGACAATTCAAATGTCCATCAACAGTAGAATGGCTAATTAAGTTGTAGCATTGTCATACAATGAGATACTATACCCAAAAATGGGGGGGCTGGGAGAGGGAAACCAGACCAAATTATAGCTTTACTCATTAACAAAATGGATCTTTGAAAACAATACAAATTGATGAGCCAAAAAAGCAAGACAGAAGAATATATGTTGCATCAGTCCGATGGCAAAACAAACTTAAAAACTGGGATGGAAATCATATTGTGTAGGGATAGATACACAAAATGGAAGGAAAGGGAGGGGAGGATGGTCACTGAATTCAGGATGTGGTGTCCTGGGAAGAAGGTGCTGCCCATGAACTTCTGGTGACTTGAAATGTTCTCCTCGGGGGCCAGAAAGATAGTACAGTGGGTGGAGCACTTGACTGTACTTGACTGACTTTCTGAGCTTGCCAGGAGTGATCCCTGAGTGCAGAGTTAGGAGTAAGCCCTGAGCACCACCAGGTGTGGCCCCCCCAAAATAGATAAATGTTCTCATCATGGACCTGTGTGCTGGGTGCACAGGTTTGTAATTGGATGGGGTTTGGAGGGTTTAGGGGGTTCTGGACCACATTACTAGTGCTCAGAAAAACCATATGAGGTGCCTTCAATCAAATTAGGGTTGGCCACATCCACAGCAAGCACCTTAAACCCCCCCGCCCAATTTCTTTCTTTTTTGGAGTGATGGTTTGGGCGACACCTGGTGATATTCTAGGGATTATATCTGGTGCTAGGGATTGAACCAGGGTTGGTTGAATTCAAGGCAAGTGCCTCTCACTCAGTCCCTACAGGCTTTCATTTCGTTACCTTTCTTAGACAGCACCTATCCTTGTCACACATGCTTCTGCAGAGACAACACACTCTACCCAAGAGGAAAGAAAAAGTGTGTCTGCCCACTCTGACTCCTATTTTCATCCAAGTCCCATTTTGGGGGGTGGGCCGACACCTGGCAGTGCTCAGGGGCTATTCGCGGCTCTGTGCTTGGGGCATGCTCCTGGTGCTGCTGGCATCAGGAGCAGAGGAGGTTGTGGTGGTGGTTGGAGGCGGGGCAGGGCCTCCTGCATGCAGAGAATATATTCAATGGAATATATTCTCTCTCTCCCTGGCCCCCAAGGCCCCTTCTTGTCCTCAGCTGGCAGAAGATGGGCTTTTCTGTTTCTCACTTGATCGAAGAAATGATGGGGGCGAGGGCCTCTCCTCTGCAGCTGGGCCCTGGCCACTCCAGGGTGAGAGGCCTGGGGAAGGCAGGACTGGGCAAGGCCGGCTGGCCCTGCTGTTTCTGCCAACTCCAGGGATTAAGCCAGCACTCTGGCCCACCTGTTGTTTTACTCATTCAGCAGGAACATAGTCACAGAGGGCTCGAGCTCATTCGTGGTAGTGGTCGGGTTTCAGATAAGGGAGAAGAGTCTTGACCTGAAAGATCTCACAATATACCCAATGGTGATCACAGACAGAAATGATCACGGGAGTAGCAGACTGTGAGCTGAGTATCACACAATCACCCATCTACTTTCCCAAGATGTGTTTCCTGAGCACCTACTATGTGCCAGGAATTCTGCTGGGCGGTGAGCCCATCAAGGCAAGATAACACATCCCTGGGTCTCCAGGCCTTAACCTAAGGTCAGGGGACACGGACCCCCAGAGGGAAGCAGAGCTGTGGGGAGCCCACAGATACAGACATGCCCAGAGGGAGCATAAAGGAATCCCAAACAGGATGGGCAGAGTGAGGACAAGCGACAATACAGAGAAGGGATATCTCCCTGAAGGAGAAAGTCCCCGACTGAGGCTTGAGGGATTAAGACAGTAGAAACAGGAAGAAGGCCTGGATATTTTCAGCAGAGGGACAAAGTAACAGTGTCCTGAAGGCAGATTGCAGTGATCACACTACAGGTAGAGGCTGTGTCCAGGGGAAGGCAGAGGGCAGCCAGTCACATTTGCCTTGCAAAACTAGAACTCTCAGAGGTGCAGGGAACGTGGAAGAATTTGGCTGAGAGCATGATATGGAGGAAGGGTTGAGGGGGTGTGGACTGACCAGTTGTAAGGTTCTCATGGATCCAAGAAATTTTATTTAGGAGATACCTGGTGAATTCTGAGAGTGTGTAGTAGATGCGGGAGAGGCGAGCTTGGGAAGGGCACCAGGTAAGCAGTCCAGGGAAGAAAGGCTCCCCTCTAGAAAAGGTATGACTCTGGGTTCTGAGGAGCACTACTTGTGAGCAGCTTTGTAGGAGAGCCAGGTTTGGGGTGGGGACTTTGCACCAATCTGATTCTCAGATGTCTGGATACTGGCCTGGGGTCATGTCGGTCTGAAGAAGTGAGAAAGATACAGGCAAGGAGTGAGTTTCTCATAAATTAGGTTTTAGAAATGACTGCAATGAAATGAATACGTAAGTATATCACTTAGAGACATAAAGTGAATTACCATGAGATAGCTCTTAAAGAGGCTGGAACAATAGTACAGCAGGTAGGGTGTTTGCCTTGTTTCCAGGGACCCAGGTTCTATCCCCAGTACCCCATATGTTCCCTCAAGCATGGCCTGGAGTGATCCCTGAGTGCAGAGCCAGGAGTAAGCCATGAGCATTGCTTGGGTGTGGCCCCAAACAAACAACAGCAACGACAATATCACTTAAAGAGCTCAAAGAACTGAGTACAAGGATGCAGGAGTCTTGGCTTCCTCCCCACACTGCAGGTCCCCCAAATTAAAACAAGCACAAAACACCCAAAGCAACTTAATTTTGTTCTGGGTATGAGGAGAAACACAAAAGAGTGGGGAGGATATTCTTATTTTTTGTTTTTTGTTTTTTTTTTTTGCTTTTTGGGTCACACCTGGCGATGCACAGGGATTACTTCTGGCTGTGCACTCAGGAATCACCCCTGGCGGTGCTCAGGGGACCATATGGGATGCTGGGAGTCGAACCCGGGTCGGCTGCGTGCAAGGCAAAGACCTTACCCGCTGTGCTATTGCTCCAGCCCCAGGATATTCTTATTTTAAATAAGCCTTTTGAATCATACTTTTAAAATCATGAAGATAAAACATACAAAATTTAAAAAATGAAACCTGTTCTGTTCTTTCTACTTTTATTATTTATTTATGTATTTTTGCTTTTTGGGTCACACCCAGCGATGCCTAGGGGTTAGTGCTGGCTTTACATTCAGGAGTTACTCCTGACGGCGCTCGAGGGACCATATGGGATGCTGGGAATCGAACCCAGGTCGACAACGTGCAAGGCAAACACCCTACCCGCTGTACTATGGCTCCGGCCCCCCCTTATTTACTTTTTATTTTGCTTTTTGGGTCACACCCGGCTATGCACAGGGGTTACTCCTGGCTCTGAGCTCAGGAATTACTCCTGGCCGTGCTCAGCCACGTGCAAGGCAAACGCCCTACCCGTTGTGCTATGGTTCCAGCTCCACTCTTTCTACTTTTAAAAAATTACAAAAAAGGGTATCTTGTATGAAATGATACAAAGCAAGACAAAAAAATTTTAAAGATAAAAAGCAGCGGCTTTTTCCAAATTCTTGATTTGTATTTATTTACTTTTCCCTTATTTTTTTGGCCTCGTGGTGCTCAGGGCTAGAGCGATAATACAGAAGGTAGGAGGCTTGCCTTTCATATGGCCAACCTGGGATTGCACCCCCGGCCTCCCATATGACCCCACCCCCCGAGCCCCGCCCGGATAATTCCTGAGTGCAGAACCAGGAGTAACCCTTGGGCATCGCTGGGTGCGTTTCCTCTCCACCCACCGCCCCCACCCTCAAATGAGGAGCCCTCTGCGACCTGAAATCCATTACTGAGACCCGCCACCGGGAGCCAGGTTCTGGGTGGCCAGCACTGCGCGCCTGCGACCCTGCGGATGGCCGGCAGGGGGCAGGCGAACTCCACGCAGTGCCCGCCGAGCCACGCCCAGCCGGGTCCAACCGAGCGGAGCTGTGCTGTGCCTGGGTGCAGAGCGCGGAGGAGGATCCTGGTACCTGCCCGCGGGTGGGCGTCGCGACACCTCACTCCTTACCTGGGAGGAATTGGGCTTAAATTCCGTTCGTTCTCAAACCATGATGCGCTTCTTCTCAACTCCGATGCGCACACACCAGCTCTGGCTCCGAGTGGCGTCTGGGCGTGGCCGACCTGTCCAGCTCCTCCCTGGGATAATCCAGGCTTTTGGCAGGGGGACCCCGTGCAACCTGCTCTCCAAATGTTTGTTGCAAAGGTCAAGCGGTAATAGGTCAAAATGAGACTTGAGGGGCTGGAGCAATAGTACAGATGGTAGGGCGTTTGCCTTGTACGCAGTCGACCCGGGTTCGATTCCCTGCATCCAATATGGTCCACTAAGGACCGCCAAGAGTGATTCCTGAGTGCAAAGCCAGGAGTAACCCCTGAGCATCGCCGGGTATGACCCAAAAAAAAAAGAAAAAGAAAAATGAGACTTGAAAGGTCACAACAGAGGCAAAAGGCTACTTTTACCTGATTCTGTGTTAGAATTAGGTCTCCAGGGGAATGTCCTCTCGGCCCCCAATGAGCTCTAATAGATTGCCTGGGTCTTATCGTTACCCGGTGCAGGTCATTCGATTCAGGACCCACTGAAATCAAACCCAAGTTGGCTGCGTGCAAGGCAAACACCCTGCCCGCTGTGATATCACACCAGCCCCCTGCAGGTTTAGTTCTGGTCGGGGTGTGTCCAAGCTTCTGCCTTGCCATTTCACAGGAAAAACAATAGGAAAACCAAGAACAGGACAGTTGTCCATAGGGGATCAGAGGACAAGATAGGGTGAGGGCAACCCCTTACAAAGAGGGACTGGAAGTGGTGGTTCCAGGAAGGGGCAGAGTGGGTAGCCTGGTGCTCACTGACATCCTGTAAGCCAAGAGCCCCTCCACCCGCACCCCACTCTTCCATTCACAACTCACACCTCTTGTCTTTTTTTTTCTTTTGTTTATTTTTAAACATTCTTATTTCACACAAAGCATATCAGGAGAACAATCACGTTCTCCCCAAGTCGGTGACCGGCCTCCGTGACCAATACTGACAGGGCAGAACATCTCTGTCTGTCGGATGCGGAGCATGTCTAGACTGGTTCTGGCTATGCAGGAAACCCAAGCAGACCACTCCAGCCACATTCACCTGCACCCTGCTGGCACCTGAAGGCGCCCCAAAGTCTTGTGTCCTCTACTCAGGCTGGAACTGGACAAGGCTCAAGCAAGCCTCAGGCTGTGAATGGTTTGGCTCCAGGCCAGGACCTAAAGCCAGAGCAGGCACCTCTGGGCTGCCAGCCAAGAAAACAAGTAGTCATTGAGAACCCAGCTGGGGTGGACCCTCGCCCTGTCTCCGGCTGGCCTCGGGGGGCTGTGCGGTGGCTATGCTGACATTCTCCCACACCCCATTTCTGCTGCTCTGCCTCCCAGCTCCAGTTCTGACCTTGGGAAAGCAAAACAGATGCAGCCTTGGGCTCCCTTTTTAAGTGGCTGTGTGGGGAGGTGGGTGTGTGTAGCGGGAGGGGGGAGAGATGTCCTCCATCCTGAAGGCTGATTTCCCCCCTCAGTCCCACCCTGTCACTCTCCCCGGACATGGTGGGGAGGGAGCCGGGAGGGAAGCCACGCCACACTGATTCCTGCAAACAACCAGTGTAACAGCAGGTAAGTTTTGCTTCAAAATCCTTTAATACAAAATGGCAGAAGCCGCTGTGCGGTTGTAACAAAAGGAGCCACAGGGTGTCCAGAGAAATGTAGAAGCTGCTGGAATCCGGCCAGCCCACCCAGGCCTGTCCCCCCCCCAACCCGTCCTGCAGCTGTGGGTGTCACGTGCTTGGCTGGAGTGTAGTACTCAGAGGTGCTGCGGCCCCAGTGCAGGCTGGTCCCACACAAGTGTGGGGGTGCCTTGGCCCCACTGTGGAATCAGGGCACACCAGGGTTCGAAGAGGCCTCATCCCAGGGGTCCATTCCAAGCGGGGAATCCTGGGGCGGGGAGGGGGCGGCGAGGAGGGGTTGCCACAGAACAGGGGCTTGCTCACAAGCCTGCCCACAAGATGGGCAGAAAGGCTAGATTTGGGGGTGAAGGAAGTTCTCCAGGAAGAAAATAATTAAGTTTGATTAAAGGGAAGAGGGTAATACTTCTAGTTCACTTGGGCAGAGATAGCCCTGCCAAAGGGTCATCAAGAAAAAGGGGCAACCCCAATACTTATCCAGGATTTTGTTTGTTTGTTTTTTGGACCACAGCTAGTAAAGCTAAAGGATTACTCCTGGCTCTGTGCTCAGGAATTACTCCTGGTGGTGCTTGGGGGACCAGATAGGATGCTGGGGATTGAACCTGGGTTGGCTGCATGCAGGCAAAATGCCCTACCAGCTGTGTTATCACTCCAGCCCCAGGTACCTTTTCTGGAGATGGGGGTACGACAGGACTGGGATTTGGAAGGCAAGGACTGTTGGCGAAGCCCTCTCAGTATGCCCAGACGCTGTTCGCAGGCTGGCTGGCGTGGCTCAGAAGCCCATGGTGCCAGGTTGGGGGGGAGGGGCGGGGAGCTAGAGTCCTTCTCCTGCAGAGGCCAGAGGGCTGATGAAGCAGGACATCTGTGCTGTGAGCTTGCCTCCGGCAGTGAAGGACTGCTGCCACTTGTCCTGCCCAGAAAAGGCATCTAGGTGGTGGGAAAGGGGGTGGCCGGCTTGTCTCCAAGTTAGTGGAAGTCCGAGTTGAAGGATCTGCCGATGACCAGCCGCCTCACCTCGCTCGTGCCAGCCCCGATCTCATAGAGTTTGGCATCTCGCAGGAAGCGGCCCATGGGAAAGTCATTGATGTAGCCATTGCCACCTGCAGCCAGGGTCAGGTGGGGATGAGAGAGGCCAGGAAGAGTGATGGGCAGAGGGCAGCAAAGGGCATGGGATACAGTCCCCTGGGGAAGAGCAGTGGATGAGGGGGTGAGGGGTGGGGGGTTACTCGAGTGCTGAGGAACCCAGAGGAAGGAGCTTCTACCCGACATGTAGGAGGGGGACAAGATAGAGCACAGCATTCTTTTTCTTTTCTCTTTTTTTTTTTTTTGTCTTTGGGCCACACCTGGTAGTGCTCTGGGGTGACTCCTGGCTCTGGGCTCTGGGGACCTTAACAAGTACCTTAACCCTTGTGCTAGCTCTCTGACTGTGAAGCGAAAGGCGTTTGCACAGATTTCAGAAGGGCCAGTGGCAGAGCCAGACCCCAAAGCTAAGCCATCTGGCTGGTGTCTGAGCTCATCTGCTGCTGATGGGCCCAACCTGCCCTGTCCATCCCCAGGGCCCAGGGCAAGCCCCCCTCTTTCTAGCACCCGGGGCAGAAGAGCCCTAAGGGCACCAGCTCAGCTGGGCTGGAGAAGCACAAAGTGAGGCATGATGGGCAAATCTCTCTGAAGGCAGCTGCGGACTCTGGACGTGGGGATCACTCACCAAAACACTGGATGCCATCCAGGGCTACCTGAGTGGCACACTCAGCTGCGTACAGGATCACACCGGCGCAGTCCTGCCGGGGAGGCACTGGGTGAGCAGGGGCCCTGACAGCCTTCATGGAGCGGGGGCCCCACACTCCCTCCTCTGAGGCCTGACCTTACCTTGGGGGTGCAGTGGCCCTCATCGCAGGCCTTGGCCACGTTGTAGACATACTGCCGACTGGCCATGAGGCGGGTGTACATGTCAGCCATCTTCCCTTGCATCAGCTGGGCACACATGGAGGGCACATGTCAACAGGTTGAGCTATGGTCCCCGCTGAACACACTCCCTTAGCACCAACACAGCAGCAGCAGCCGGCGGGACAGAGGCCTCGCCAGGGACAGGGGACGCAGAGGTGCAGGTGTGAAAGGCAGGCAAGAGTCCCGCCACACTGGACGTCAGTGACACGTCCTCCATCCTCCCACCCTTACCAGGCCCCACAGCAGCCCCCCCCCTTTTTTTTATCTTTTTGAGTAAAAAAGCCACAGCCATGCTTAAGACCACTCTCCACACATTCGGACGAGCCTCACGCATGAAGGAACCAGCAGAGGAACCCAGGTATGCGGGACCTGGGGTGTAGATCTCTAAGCCTGGTAGGATTGGGACTGGGCCTCCTCCACCCAGATTCCCCATCTTCCAGTAGCTAGGCTTTACACCCACCAACTGCCCCCAGTGCCGTGTAATCCCATCAATGGCCAAGACCCAGAGACTATAAAACCCAGCTCCTGGAAGCGCACGGCCACATTTGCGGCCACGCTGCATCTTATTATCTAGTTCTTATTCTGGAGAACCTTGCAGGCTACCGAAAGTATCCTGCCCACATGGCAGAGTCTGGCAAACTCCCCGTGGCATATACAATATGCCAAAAACCTATAACAATGATGGGTCTCATTCTCCTGACCCTGGAAAGAGCCTCCAATGTGGCACTTTCTAAAATCTCAGGGCTAGGACGAAGGAGACGTTACTGGTGCCTGCTTGAGGAAATTGATGAACAACAGGATGACAGTGATAACAGTCATAACTTTTTGAGTCATACCCGGCGATACTCAGGGGTCCTTCCTGGCTCTGCACTCAGGAATCATTCCTGATGGTTCATGGGTAGACTATATGGGATGCCAGAGATTGAGTTTGGGTTGGCCGTGCGCAAGGGAAACACTCTTCCTGCTGTGCTATCACTCCAGCCCCTGCAGCAGCTTTCACTTATTTATGTTTATTATTTTGGGTGTGGGGGGGCCACACATGGTGGTGCTCAGGGATCACTCGTAGTGGAGTTCTGGGAGGGCAGTGGATGGAACCTGGACCGGCCATGCACAAGGCAAGTGCCTTCCCTGCTGTGCTAGCATTTAGGCCCACTCTCTTTTATTTTTATTCAAACAGTTATTATTAGTTATCTTTTTTGGGTTTTTTTTTGGAGGTGGGGTGGTGGTGTTGGATGTTGGATTGTACCCAATGGTGTTCAGAAGCTATTACTTGCCCTGTGCTAGGGAACCATGTGTGGTACAAGGGACTGAACTGCGGTCAGTTGTGTGTAAGGCAAGTGCCTTATCCCCCTACCCCCACCCCCTATCTTTCTAGCTATGCTATCTTTCCAGCTCTAACATTTTATTAGTTTATCTTTCTCTCAGCCTGCGGCATGTTATTTTATTTGGGGGGAGGGTGTCACACCAGCTGTGTTTAGGGATCACTCCTGACAGTGCTCAGGAGACTGAATGTGGTCTTGAACATGGGTCAGCCACCTGCAATGCAAGTGACTTAACCCCTGGACTATCTCTCCAGCCCCTGCCTATAGCATCTTAAAAACAACAAAAACAAAAGAAGCTGCTCCCCTTCCCCACAGGCTTCCCCACCACCAGCATGCTGACTTCATCTCAAAGGGAAACTGAGACAAGAGGATCCTTTGGAGGAGCCCACGTGCCACACTTCAAACTCACCTTGCTGGCCAGGGCAGTGGCCTTCCCTCACTTAGGAAAGAAAAGTGGAAGCCTTTTTCTTTTCTTTTTTTCTTTTTTGGCTTTTTGCGTCACACCCGGTGATGCACAGGGGATACTCCTGGCTCTTCACTCAGGAATTACTCCTGGCGGTGCTTGGGGGACCACATGGGATGCTGGGAATCGAACCCCGGTCGGCTGCATGCAAGGTAAACACCCTACCCTCTGTGCTTTTGCTCCAGCCCCCAAAGTGGAAGCTGTAGCTCCCCCAAGCCCCCCTCTCACCTGGAAGTGGCCGATCTTCTGGCCAAAGGCTTCCCTCACGTGCAGGTAGGGGATCGTGTGGTCGAGCACGGCCTGCATGATGCTGCCGGGGAGGAGGAAGACGCTGGGGAGATGCCTCACTGGCCCCCCACAGCCTGCCTGGGCAGAGGGTCAGTGTGGACAGGCCTGGAGGGCAGGGGTGGGTGCAAGCTGGAA
Source organism: Sorex palustris (assembly GCA_028565675.1). NCBI lineage: Eukaryota > Metazoa > Chordata > Mammalia > Eulipotyphla > Soricidae > Sorex > Sorex palustris. The sequence goes on from JAOXYA010092896.1 coordinate 15,366, forward strand.
TCCCGGAGTAGGGGAAGAGGGAAGATGAGGAGTGTGTCACCCTCGCAGTCACCCTGTGGCTGCCCAGACCAAGCCCATCCCCGGACGGGACCGGAGGTGTCTGGGTGTCCTGTTTCACACCCCAGTCTCTATGCCACTGACCCTCACACCTTCCTGGTCACTGAATCGTGTTTGCCTTCTGCGTGACTTCCACAAGGGGTGTGGGGGTTGGGTGGGGTGGGGTTGAGCTTCTCTGCTGGCTGGCTGGTTTGGAACAAATCATATCCAGGGGTGCTTGATGACTTCTTTGGGCTCAGGGCTCACTCCCTGGCAGTGCTGGGATTGAACCTGGGATTCCTGCATGCACAGCATGCTTCCCCACCCATGAAGGCATCTTCCCAGCAGAGAAAGAAGTTCTTTCTGTGTCCAGGAGGGAAGGGGCAGCCCCTCTGGCCTCCGGGGGAAGGCTGCAGTGACACCACCTGGCAAGGGGCACCCTAGCATCCCATGCCCCTGAGCCTTGCACTTACCCGAGGGGTCCGCCAGCCAGCACCAGGCGCTCAAGGTCCAGCCCGCTCATCAGCACATAGACACCTTTACTCAAATGACCCAGGATGTTGGCAGCTGCCGGGAGAGGTGGTCATCAGGGGTAGCGTCTGCAGCCTTGGCTTTGCTGCACACTCTTAGGTTTGGTTTATTTGCCTTTTTGGTTTGGGGGCTACCGCCAGAGGTACGCAGAAGCTACTCCTGACTCTGTGCTTAGGAGTTGGCCCTGGAGGATGACATGAGCCACTGGGGATTTGGGCAAGGCTTGGAAAGATGCAAGGCAATTGTCTTGACCACTGGACTATCTCTTTTAAGTCTGGGGGTATGGGTATGGACCTCTCTAAGGCCTGTGAATTCACCTGGCTTTCAATTAGTGTTCCAGTGAGGAAACGGGTGAGGTTTACCGAGGAGAGCCTGCTAGAGGGATGCCCGTCCCCAACTCCCCAGACCAGACCAAGGCCCACGTATAGCTCTTCCCCTTCTCTTCTTGGGTTGCCCTGGAGGGGACGAAGAGAAGTAAGTCCGGCCTGAAGTCCTGCAGCCCAATTCTCTTAATACCTAATCTCGCAAGGGAAATGAGACCCTCTGGATCTTGGGTCAAGGGTCACCTCCTGCACGGGGTGACATGGAAAAGTCTCTGTCCACATGGTGACAGGAATGGCTGGGCATCTCTCCCCAACCCCCATGCTAGGATACTGTGGCTGGGAGGCAGCAAGAACAGGAAACTGAGGACAGATAGCACTGACATGTGAGCCTTTAATGCCGTGACTGGTGGAGCCCACACTGGCCCCTTCCCTGGATTCTCTGTTACCCACGTGTCCTCGTCCCAGGTCGGGAACACTGGGGTCGTGGACTGCAGGCATGGAGCAATCTGACTGTGTGAGCAAACCACTGCATCAGCGCCCAAGGGTGTGGCCTCTGTTAGATGGGGGCCAGGAAAATATTCCAGCACCCACTGAACTGTCTCCCTTCAGAGTCTGAATCTGCCCATTCCTTCAGAGGGGGTTTTTGTGGCATTAACAGAGGCTTTACACAGACCGTGCAGGCAGCGTGCAGATGAGGGAGGAGATCTATCTCCCCCCCCTTTCCCTCCCTCCCTCCCTCCTTCCTTCCTTCCTTCCTTCCTTCCTCCCTTCCTTCCTTCTTCCTTTTTTTTCGATTTTGTGGCAACACTTGGTGCTCAGGGCTTACTCCTGGTTCTGCGCTCAGGGATCACTCCTGGAGGGCTCCGGGGACCATATGTAGAGCCAGGGATTGAACCCAGATTGGCAATGTACAAAGCAAGCATCTGATCACTGTACTATCTGACCAGCCCAGATTGTTTTCTCATTTTTGTTTTTTATAAATCTTTTTTTTTTTCTTTTTGAGTCACACCCAGTGCCGCGCATGCCCAGCACAGGGGTTACTCCTGGCTCATGCACTCAGGAATTACTTCTGGCGGTGCTCAGGGGACCATATGAGATGCTGGGAATCGAACCTGGGTTGGCTGTGTGCAAGGCAAACGTCCTACCTGCTGTGCTATCACTCCAGCCCCTTGTTTTTGTTTTCTGTGCTAGGGATCTAACCTAGGGCTTCACACAATAAGGAAAGGGCTGTGTCACTGAGTTCCATCTACCCTGCCCAAGGTCTGAGCTGAACTGCGAAGCACAGTTACTGCTGTCCCCCTCCTCCCCCACCACCCCAGGAAGCCGGCCTTCCCTGCAGCACCCTCAGGTTTAGGGTCCCACATGAGCTTCTTTAATGCGCTTTCTCAGCTTTCCAGGGGGTCTGGATAGGGGTACCCCATTCTCACACACTCACCAGGCACCTTGCAGTCTTCAAAGACCAGCTCACAGGTGTTGGAGCCGCGCATGCCCAGCTTGTCCAGCTTCTTGGCGGTGCTGAAGCCAGGCATCCCCTTTGTAGGAACAGAAGGTGTCCTCAAACACAGAGCAGCCCCCGAGCCGCCAAATGAAGGCAGGACCCCAGGGAAGGGACCCTCTCCCCATCAGGTCCTATCAGCCCCTGTGCTTGCGTCCCGCCGCAGAGCATGCAGCCCCTTTCTGCAGGCTGCAGCTCTGTTCCTGGAAGTCTGAGCTCCAGCACCTGGACTCTGCAGCACCGCTCACTTGCTCCACTTCTCAGAGGAAATGCCACAAGATCCTTCTGCCCCTTCCTGGCTTGGTTTCCTTTCTCCAGGGGCAAGCAACCCGAGTGCTCCTCCCCACCCAGGCCTAACTGACCCATCTACAGCCCCGTGGAGCATCCCTGTGTGCTACTCACACTGAGATTTCCCATCTGTGCCCGGCCCCTTGAGTTATTCACATCGCTCCTCCCATCTCAGCTCCTCTCCTGAGGAGGGTACTGCCACCTTCTCGGCACCCATACAAGAAGCTCCCTCCAGAACCCCACCTCTGTGATCCCCAGCCCATAGAGGGGCCTGGTCTCTTTGCTTTCTCCTAACTGAACAGTAATCGGCTCATTTCTCTCCCAGAGGAAAACAAGCTCAAGACTCCTCCAACCAGGGCTGGAGCGATAGCACAGTGGGTAGGGCATTTGCCTTACACGTGGCCGACACGGGTTCAATTCCCAGCATCCCATGTGGTGTATGAACCAGGAGTAACCCCTGTGCACCACTGGATGTAACCCAAAAAGGAAAAAAAAAAGACTCCCCCAACCCCTTTCCTCCCCCTTTTGCTTTTTTTGGCTTTTGGTCCAGACCTGGCAATGCCCTGGGCTTACTCTGGCTCTGATCAGGGATCACTCCTGGCAGTGCTCCAGGGACTGCATATGTGGTGCCCAGGGATTGAACCAAGGTTGGCTGTGTCAAGGGCAAGCCCCCTTACCCTCTGCACTAGCTCTTTGGCCTAGATGCCCCGTTTCTCATTCTGATTCCCATTAGCTCCCTCCAGACTCTGATCGTCAGATCTGCCTCAAGCCACCTTCACTCTCCACCTGTGTTCCCCTCATTTTTGTTTCTTGCAGCTGATACCACCCAGGCCACCGATGATACCCTGAAGACAAAGACAGAGGGCTCTTCTCTCCTCGGTCCTCCTATAGAGTGTGGCTCTAAGGAAAAGGCCCACCATCCCAGGATGCCACTTTCTAACCCGTCTGCTCGGCCGCCTCAGCTCACCCCAGGGAGCCTTGGCCAAGTGCACGACACTGCTGACGTTGGCCCTTGGCTGAAGAACATCGCTGCCGTCTCTCTCCCCATGCTCACCTTCTCCACGATGAAGGCGGTTATGCCCCGAGAAGCTGGCACAGCGGTGGTGTCTGTCTTGGCATAGACAATAAGGACATCGGCATCGGGGCCATTGGTGATCCAGAATTTATTGCCGTTCAGGACGTAATGATCGCCTAAAAGATTAGGAAGTTGGCCTCCGGTTCCAGCCATGTTGGCCTGTCCCGTCCAGTCCATCTACTGAGCAAGAAGCTGCCCTGCCAAGGAGACAGTTCTAGGGATCCTGTAGTGCTCCCCCAAACACTGCCCCTCCTCCTGACCAGCTCTCACTGCTTGTTCTAACTCCCACGGCCAGAGAACCCTCACCTTTCTTCTCTGCTTTGAGCTTCATGGAGACAACATCAGAGCCAGCATTGGGCTCACTCATGGCCAAGGCGCCGATATATTCACCGCTGATCAGCTGCAAGGAGAACCCCAAAGGGCTGGTTATGACTTTGGGGGACACTCAGGACCTCCTGATAGTGCATCTTGCCCTGCTCACATGACACCCCTTCAAACTTCTCTCATACCAGCAGATGAGTCAAGCAGATATTCAGAAGAGGAGCCGAATATCTACAAGGCCCAAAATTTCTCCTCCCCTATTTTCTTTGCAGGGGAAGCTAGTTCTCATCTTGTTAATTTGGGGGATCTCTTGGGCAGTGCTTGGGGGGCTCCAGGACCACTGCTGATGATAGTGAACTTTCTACTGCTCTGGCCCAGCAGTTTTGGGGATCACCAAGGCCACCAACGCTGGGAGACAGTGTGGTGCTAGGAATCAAGCCTGGGTCTGGTGCATGCACTCCAGCTCTTAGAGAGCTCTGAAAGGGTATTCAGTGAGCCACTCAGGGGTTCTGGCCCTACTTTGATTTTGCTTTTCTCTCTCTCTCTCTCTCTCTCTCTCTCTCTCTCTCTCTTTTTGATTTTTGTTTTTTGGGCCATACCTAGCAATGTTAGGGTCCACTCCTGGCTCTGTCCTGTACTATTACAGCAGCCTTACTCTAATTTTCTTTATAGGGGCCATGCAGTGCTAGAGTTGAGCACAGGGGGCAGTGAACTGAATTCAGCACCATGCACATGCAGAGCATGTGTGATCTTCCCTATCCAGGACCTCTTTTTATGAAAAAAGAACCTTCGGTCAAAAGGTTAATACATGGCAGAGAGATAGCTCAAAGAGAGCCTAACGTGTGGGAGCCACAGATTTGATCCTTGGTCTTCCATGGTCCATCACCACAGTCAGGTGGATCCCCCAAAAAAAGGAAGGAAGGAAGGAAGGAAGGAAGGAAGGAAGGAAGGAAGGGGGAAGGGAGGGGAAAGGAAGGAAGGAAGGAAGGAAGGAAGGAAGGAAGGAAGGAAGGATAAATGGGAAAATTTCTTTGGTTATAATATATTCTACCTTAGGACAATATTTGTGGGTGGTTCTGGGATTAAACCCAGCAGTGTTTTTGAGGCTTGTGCTCTTGGCCACATCCCTGACACCTCTGATAAGACTTTAATCCCAATACAAACCCAGATATAATTCAGACTTGCCAAAGATACAAAACCCATCTTTTAATGAAGATACACAACAAAAATAGACCCAACTGCCTAAGACTTATAAGACAAGAATAATAATTGACGTAGAAGTTGTCAAGCTGAAGACAGTGAAAAAGATCACGTCATTAGCCATCTCCCAGGAAGATAAGAGAATGCTTGTTTATTTGAAAGCATGTAGGAAGTTACTGTGGATGCCTTGATCAAAATCTAATCCCTGAGGAATATCTAGAAATCCAAGATATTCTACCATATTGTGGTTTTCATAGACACAGTATGAATTTATCTCCTCAAGGTTGCCATATACTGTAAATGTTGCTTTCTGCCTATGAGGATTGATTTCACCTTATCTAGATGGTGCCTTATCCAACTGCTTTCCTCCACATCCTTTACTCTGTCAGACTCTGAAATTCAAGAACCCGCATCCTAGATCTGATGAAAGGAGAGGCAAGGCTTACTATCAGCTGTGTACTGATGGTGCTGCATCCCTAATTACTGCACTATCTTTCTGATTAGAGTCATATAACACTAAATTGAAAGGGAGATTGAAAAAGGCCTGTCATTTCCCACAAGGGAATGGTGAAGAAAATATTAGCAAGACAGATCAAGAATAATTCTGGTTTATCCGTGCCTCTTCCTATTTAGTAAGGGAAATTTAGCTCATCCAAAGATCAAAGAGAGGGAAATAAGTTTATCATCTTGATTGGTTGGTTCTTTTAGAGGGTGCCTGATAGATAGAAAATGTCACCAGGCCAGTCATTGCAGAAAAGTCATCCAACTTGAGAGATGTCCATTTCCATCTTGTAAAATTAAAGTCATCTTCAAGGAGATAACAAAGTCCAGGGCCTGGGGAGGGCTTAGTGGTGGAAACACCTGCCCTGCAGGCATGAGGCAGGTGGTTTGATTCCCAGTACTGCCTTGCATGCACTGAGCCAGCTCTGCTGTTAGGGACTCTGACACCACAGCGGAGTGTGTGATGTCTGGCACACCACAGCCAGGTGTGTGCCACCTCGGCCAGCCCTGCAAGGAAGCATGTGAGAGAGAGCACGTGGCCAGGCATACAACTCCCAGCAAGCCACATGCATGAGAACCATAGTGATCCTGGACATTTACCATACCCAGAAGTGTGTGTGTGTGTGTGTGTGTGTGTATTTGCCCCAACTGAAGGGGTACAGGGAGTGAGATTTATAGTGTTTAGGGCCAGTGGCTTGTATGCACCCTACCTGGGTCGATCCAAGACCTCCTGAGCATCATGGGCTATAGCATTGGACACCTCCAAACACTACATTGCTTGGTGGCCCAGCTAATCCCCAGCACCACAGGGTCAGCAATACCACATCCTTGAGTCCTGGCACTGGCCCGCTAGCATGACTGCCTAGCATGGCTGCAAGTGGCCTCCAGGCCTCATAAACACAACTTGGAGAGGTCCCCCTACCAAAAAGGATTCAACCCCTGGTCACTGCAACCACACTAAAGGAAAAGGGAGGCAACTAAATATTAAAAATTTTTAATAACGTCAGATAGAGGCAGGCTGGAGGTGTTTGGAGGGAAACTGGGAACATTAGTGGTGGGAAATGTACAATGGTAAAGGGATGAGTATTGGAACATTGTATGACTGAAATCCAGTCATGAACGGCCTTGTTACTGTGTATTTCATGGTGACTCATTTTATTAAATTAATTTAAATTAATAAAGATGGGGGAAAGCGATAACATTAAAATGTCAGTTCCTGTGTTACACTTGTCACATTTCAGATATTCAATACTGTCATCAGTACCATTGTTCTAAACAACTGATACAGAATGCGGAACAATGGAGGGAATTTCTGTTGGCAGCCCCATTAGAGGAGTATTTAGGCCTCAGTATTGCTCGGAGGCAATAATTATGCAAGGAATAAAAACATCCCATTGTGTTTATTCCATATTTTTTAGATATATCCTTTTTACTCCCATCAACTGCTGATGGAAATGTCTGGTAAAACCCCTGTGGAAAACAGTATGGAGAATTCTCAGTAAATTTAGAATCCAGCTGCCATATGACCCAGCAATTCCAATTTTGGGTATTTATCCCCAGGGCATAACAACACTCTCTCAAAAGGACATATGCACACCAGTATTCATTGCTGCACTCAATACAATAGCTAATATGTGGAATCAACCTAGGTGTCCAATGACAGATGAATTGACTATGAAGTTATTGTCTATAGTCTATATACACAGGGGAACACTATACAGCTACAAGAAACAATGAAATCATGAAATTTCCTGCAACGTGCTTGGAACTGGAAGATACCGTGTTGAACGAAGTAAGCCGGAAGAAGAAAGACAAACACATAATGATCTCATTTATTTGTGGTATATA